>PVJC01044765.1:0-13980 GCA_004026665.1 Murina feae
CCCCCCCCCCCCCCCCGTGCACGAATTTTGTGCACCGGGCCCCTAGTAAAATATAAGCAAGATAAGGAACTAAAGTAGGGAAAATCAGTTAAGAGAGGTCAGTCACACTTTAGGTAAGAAACAAAGAAAGGCAGCAGAAACAAAACCATTCTTAAACAGTATTCATGTTTTTTCAGGTACATGAAGTCTCATCTACTAGATATAACCATTCCAGATCTTTCCGTACAAAGGAGGCATATTCTATAAACTAATAATAACCACACAAAATAAGTGAAGCAATATTTTTAAATATATTTTTATTGATTTTAGAGAAGGAGGGAGAGATAGAAACATCGATGATGAGAGGGAATCATTGATCAACTGCCTCCTGCATGCCCCACACTGGAACCTGGACATGTGTCCTGACTGGGACCTCTTGGTTCTTAGGTGGATGCTCAACCACTGAGTCACACTGGCTGAGTAGAAGTAATATTTTTTAACAAAATACATACAGGTATTCTGAATAACGTTCAAGTTTACCTGACAAGTGAAGTAAAAATTGAATACCATATAATTAATCACTTCCATGTTTTAAACAACCCTAAGATATATTTTAACAATGGTTCTCAACTGGGGCACTATAAAAACAATAAAAGTATGAATGTTTATGCTTAGTGTTCATATACATTAAGTAACTATGAATAAACACTATATCCTTACTAAAAAAATAGTTTAACATTTTAATGGATATAAATTGCTGTCAGTTTGAGTAAAATCTTAACTTCTTATAGATCCTGACAAACTATTCCTTCCAGAAAACACCAAACATTGCAAAGTAAATACTAAACATTTATTAAATATCAGTGTAAATGGCTCAATGTGGCAAGAAAACAAAAGAAAGTTGTGTGTGTGTTTTTAAAATGGAAAAATTAGGCATACCTCTTTCTTCAGGCTTTACAGGAAAATACTTTTTCTCTATAGATATCAGCTCAGGCTTTGGGGCTAAGGAAAAAAAACAAAGTTCATACCTTAAAAAAATCATTTTAGAGCACAAAAAAATTTTAGTAAAGGTTTATTTAAAAACATCAGATGAAAACATGGTTCAACAGAAAGAACAATAAAGCAGAATCACTAGGTTCAATTTAATGCTAAACCTCCCACTATTAGCATGAATAAGTAATAACTCTGTAATCTTAGTTCATTTTTTTTTTTTTGTCAAATGAAGGTATTCATGTCCTCTACACCACCACTGTCCAGAGAACTAACACCTCTACACCACCACTGTCCAATGATGGAAATATTCTATTGCACTGCTGTCTGCTATTGACTGTTGAGACTTGAAATGCTGCTACTGCAACTGTGGAATTAAGTGTTTTGTGTTTTATTTTATACTAGGGACTCGGTGCACAAAATTCGTGCAGGGGGCAGGGTGGAGGGGGAAGGTTCCTCAGCGCAGCCTACCCCCTCTCACATATTGAGAGCCCTCAGGGGATGTCCTACTGACAGCTTAGGCCAACTCCCTGCTCCCCATGGGAAGTGACCAGGCTAATCAGGGGAAGCCACCAGCCTCATCGCTCTGCTGCTACAGCCACTGCCAGGCACTGCAGCCACCAAGGTGTTTTCATTAACACAGGCTCCAGTCCCTTCACCATGAAGAAATGACAACTTTCTTTAGGCATTTTCAAGATGTGTCTTTCTTAGGATATGACATTTCTTTCTTTCTTTTTTTCTTTTTATCTTCACTTGAGGATATATTTGCATTGATTTTTAGACAATGTGGAAGAGAAGGGAAAGACAGAGAGAAACATCAAAGTGAGAAGAACACTTCGATTGGTTGTCTCTTGCATGACTCCTGACCTGGGCCCTGGCCAGGGAGAAGCCTGCAACCTAGATACATGCCCATGGTCACAATTGAACCCAGACCCTGCAGTCAGCAGGCTGAGGCATTATGCACTGAGCCAAACCGGCTAGGGCAGGATATGACATTTCTTAGCCCTCCAGCAGTGGACCTTCATTTTTTTTCTACAGGAGTGTGGTGGAAAAACCCTAGACGCCTTTTTGGATTCTTATTACCCAAGTTACTAAGAATATTACCAGTGGCACACAGGGAGCTTAGCCAATGAGCATTAAGAAAAGGTGTTTCCTCTGTAGTTCACTCCGATCACCGGCTCCCCTCTCCCCCTCTAATCCCAGCTCCACCCCTACCCAGGCCTGTAGCCTCTGGCCTAGGATGCAGGCCTGGGCAGAAGACCCCCCAACCCCTGCAATGGCCAGCTCTGCCCCTTCCCAGGCCGGGGGTCTCTGCCAGAGGCTGCAGGCCTGGGCAAAGACCCCTCAACCCCTGCAATGGCCGGCTCCGCCCCTTCCCAGGCCGGGGGTCTCTACCGAGGCTGCAGGCCTGGACAAAGAGCCCCTAACCCCTGCAATGGCCGGCTCCACCCCTTCCCAGCTTTCTGTGATAGATGGCTCTGCCCCTCAGCCTCCCTGCCTCCCTCAACACCTGTCTAACTAACGAGCCTGGCTACTTCAGTTGCAGGGCTGAGGTGGACTGGGTGCTGCCATCTTAATTGAGTTAATTTGCATATTTGTTCCGGATTGGTTGGTGGGCAAGGCTTATGGGTATGGCTTGTGGGTGTAACGGAGTGAAGGTCAATTTGCATATTACTCTTTTATTAGATCAGATAACTAGAGGCCTGGTGCATAAAATTTGTGCATGCGCAGGTTCCCTAGGCCTGGCTAGCAATCAGGGCTGATCAGGATCTTCTGGCTGCTAGCTGGGCCCTTCCTTCGTTCCACACCTACCCCGGTGGTTAGTGCATGTCACAGGGAGTAGTCAAACTCCCAAAAGTATACTTTGCATATTAGCCTTTTATATATATAGAAGATTTTAATTAACTGTGTAGGACCAATTTAACCAGTGTCTAAAAAGCCTCCAACACTATCTTATATAAAAGTTATTTTTAACTTGTGTTTTCCATGGTCTGGGATTAGGTCAGCAGATACAAAGCTAAAACTATTGAGCAGGAAAGAACTTGCATTACTCTAAAAAGAGCAAATCTTTCAGAAAAAAATTGTACTGTATTTATAAACATCAGAAATTAGATGCTTTGAAATTCACACATAGACAAAGAACCAGATTATAAAACATTAACTCTTGAAAATTCTTCTAGGTTTGCTTAATTCAACTGTTTAAAAAAATAAACTCTTCTAGTTTCTTAAATCCCTAACACACTCTCTTAAGAAAGAGTATTTGGCCCTAACCAGTTTGGCTCAGTGGATAGAGTGTCAGTCTACAGACTGAAAGGCCCCAGGTTCAATTCCAGTCAAGGGCATGTACCTTGGTTGTGGGCACATTCCCAGTAGGAGGTGTGCAGAAGGCAGCTGATCGATGTTTCTCTCTCATCGATGTTTCTAACTCTCTATCCCTCTCACTTCCTCTGTAAAAAAAAATCAATAAAATATATATTTTTTAAAAATCAGTATTTGTTTGACACATTAAAAAATGGATTTCAGCCCTGGCCAGTTTGGCTCAGTGGATGGAGCGTCAGACTGCGGACTGGGAGGGTCCCGGGTTCGATTCCGGTCAAGGGCATGTGCCTTGGTTGCGGGCACGTTCCCAGGGGGGGTGTGCAGGAGGCAGCTGATCGATGTTTCTCTCTCACTGATGTTTCTACCTCTCTATCCCTCTCTCTTCCTCTCCCTGTAAAAAATCAATAAAATATATTTTTAAAAAATGGATTTCATCTGAAAAGACAGAAAAACTAACTTGTCAAGTCAATATATTAAGTTTCTCAGCAGATCCCAACTTAGTAAATTCTCTTAATAAAAATGATGGAGCTAAAGTTTATAAATTATTTTCAACATTCCTATTTCATATACCTTGTATTATTCAGTATCGGTTGAAAAATACTAAGAGAAATTAATGCATGTGAACACTCAGTTTCTATGTATTTCTAAAAATTGATACATACATAGCACATACTTTTTTGCTAATGAAAATCAATGGTGTACATAACACCAAATTTCACCATTTTAGAATTTAAAGATATGAAAACAGCAAACTGAAAAACAGTTTTCTTACATACCTGGACCCTTAGCAGGAGGTGGTGGTTTCTTTGGTTTCTATTAAAATAATAATAGTGAAAACAGTTCAATACTTACATATTAAATATACTTAAAATAAATTCTGATCATTAAAAATCAAAATTATATGAACATCTCTCCTCAATCCCTACCTGCTAAAAATTATAAAATAAAATCCTAGCAACTCCACAAAAGGTCATGGAGAAAATTTTATTCTATTAGAATACCTCCTTGATCAAAATTCAAACTTTATCAGTGTTAGATAAAACTATAAATTCTTGAAGAGCAAAACTGTTCTGTCCTGCCTCCCCTAGTTTAAGATTTCTATGCACTATTTCACTGTGTTTAGCAGTTGACACTTGGGTAAGGAGGCGTGGCAGGGAAAGGGAAAGAAATATTCATTGTTTCAACAACAAAAAGAGCAAGCTAGTAAAATACATGTAGCTTTCGTTCTTGATTCTTCAGAACGCTCAAAAAGAAGATAAAAGCAAAGGTATGTGTTTCCTTAATTTATTCAAATTTTCTTAGACTTATAAGGATTTACCTAATAAGTTAAAAAACTCGAGACACCTTTCTAAGTATGTGAATTTGGTTTTTCCAAATTTAAGTAATAATCACAGGGTATAAGCATCTAATACAAGACCAAAAAAAAAAAAAAATGTATTCATTAAGAAAAAGCGCTGGCCAGGTAGTTCAGTAGATTAGAGTGTCATCTCCGTACACTAAGGTTGCGAGTTCAATCCCCAGTCAGGGCACATATAAGAATCAACCAATAAATGCATAAATTAATCAAACAAATTGATGTTTCTTTCTCTCCCTAAATTCAATAAGCAGGAAAAAAAAAGTATAAAAATAAAGCACACTGGAGGCTGAATCAATAGTGAATCAAATCCAGCTAAGGAAGGGCCTCAGACAGTGTGAGCCTTCACAGAGTAACCTCTGGTAACTTACTTAACTAAATGAGAGACTGAGAAGGTTAGAGAGTTCTGCATTGCCCAAATCAAATGTGGTAGACTGCCTTGCTGTGTGTCTGCACTCTAACTCCCTTTCCCCCTATATATTTTTAAAACTCAATTAGGTCCATCACTCCATGGGGGAAGAAGGGATCAAGGTGCATAAAAACAAAAGATTACTGATGAAACTCAGATTCACTTTATTCACCATGAGAAGTAAAATAGATACTAGTATATTAAATCCTTTAAGGAGGCAAAGACTACTTTTTATCCTACCAAAAAAATGAACTGACAGAGTAACAGTAAGATCTCATTGCCTTATTTTCAACAAATTTCCTAAAAATATAATGTCTTCCAGCTAAGTGCTAATTTATCTAACTAGAATGGCCAACTTTCTTTTTCTTTTTCTTTTTCCACTGCATGTAATATTTTATTTTTTTATAATTTATTAAGAGTATCTGCTTCCATATTAAAAGATGTGTGTGTGTATGTCTGTCTGTGTGTATGTGTTGATGTTTCTTTTCTTCCCTTTAAAAAAACTTTTAATGTTGACATAATTGCAGGTATCCCTCTCCCCACACCCCTTTTCCAACTCCACCACCTCCAACTCCCCTCCCACTTAATTAAATAAAGTAATGAGCCCAGCTGGTACGGCTCAGAGGTCAAGCTTCCACCTATGAACAAGGAGGTCTCGGTTTGATTCCCAGTCAGGGCACATGCCTAGGTTGCAGGCTTGATCCCCAACGGGGGGCATGCAGGAAGCGGCCTGTCAGTGATTCTTTCTAATCATTAATGTTTCTATCTCTCTCCCCCTCTCCTTTCCCCTCTGAAATCAATAAAAAATTTATTTTAAAAAAAGTAATGAGTCAAAGGTTACTCTCCAATATTATCAGCAGGGAAAGAAAACCAGGAATAAAGCACAAAACTGAAATACTGTTTTGTTTTTACTGTAATTCAAATAAGTTACTTGAAGATATGAATCTAAAACAACCTCATAGCAGTATTCAATAACAATGTAAAAATTATGTTTTAAAAAAAATATTGACAAAATGTTCTTTAAACTATTATCAGCATTGAAAAATAAAGCTTACTGGAAAGTCCTTATCCAGTTCATTTATCTGAACAGCAAAATTGTCCGGAAATACTCCTTCTTTACCATTAAGTTCACCCTTCCACCAGCCAGTTTCTCCAGTCTCCTAAAATTCAACATGAAGAATAATTAAAATAAAGGTTATCTTTAAATAAGAAAAGTGTAGAAAATTATTGAATTCCACTATTTTTTACAAGGAAAAAAAAATACCTAAACATACCATGAGATCCTCCTAATAAAAAATATTCCTCACTATGGCTTCTGGCGGAAGTTATAAAGTTAGGTTTATAAGTCAAGCGTTTTGAATTTAATTTACAAGGATAAAAAGTTCTTGAGGAGGAGAGAGGAAAAAGAAAAGGAAGTAGGAGAGGAGGGTGAAAAGAGAATATGAATTTCCAAACTGTATCTTACTAAACATTCTTTGCAACATTTTAATACTTAATATTAATCACATTATTCACTTGGTTTAGAAATTAACAAGCTTTTCCTCAATTCCTTCCAAATGCCATCCTTCCATGAGAAATTAGTCCAAACTGTATGAATATTCAAATGGTATACAGTGAACCAGCTGATCATTAATTTAAAACAATAGAAATTTCAAAAGGGATTCAATGGGATTACACCAAAACCAAAATATTTATAATAATTTTGTTCTCTTACAAAGACTAATTATAGGATTTTGCCTACATCCCAATAATACTGTTTGGCTGCTCTACTTTCCACAGTATAATTTTTACATGTTGAGGGACCTTTAAATTGTTTCCTCATTATTCCTTGTGGGTTTTTTTTTGTGTGTGTGTTGTTGTTGTTTGTTTTGTTTTTAATATTACCACATTAAAGCGCCCAGCCTGTTTTGTCTTCCAGACGGAAAGTATAGTGTCAGTTCCTGTCATTGAGTGGGTGCTTAATGTGTTAAAAACAGTACAGCAAACAGTAGGTTCAAATAAAATGGGATGAGGTAAAAGAGAAAGTAAGAACAGAAACCTGAAGGTGGGTTAAGGTTAAAGAAAAACGCAACATGACGGTAAAAATAATTCCCAATAATATCAATTATAACAAAGACAAAGTTTCCTAAACACGCACACACGCAGGTGTGCCTCTCACTATGTGCCAGGTTCTCAGGACACAGAAACAAACACTACAAGTCCCAGCATTTCCAGAGCTCAGGTGCAAGGGGGAATATAAGAATACTGAAAAAATGTTTCTATGAATAAATTACGTATGAGTTTCAAACCAGAGAAAAGATCTTACCTTACTTATCAAATGGATTATGTCTCCCTCTTTAAAAGTAAGTTCATCTTCATTAGTACCTTCATAGGCAAATAATGCTCTACAATACTCCTTTGCTAAAATAAAGAATGTACATATTATAACTTATATACATTGATTCTTTCCACAAACACTTAAGCTTTTATCTAGTGCAAAGTAATATATACTAGAAACTAGTAAAATGAATTTAATAATTTTAGCCAATACCTTATATGAAATTAAGTAACAATTTCATTAATCATATCCATTCAACTGCTTACAAAGTTCCTGTTATGCTCTAGGCACAGTTCTGTCAGGGTAGAACATCAGTGAACAAAGCATATTAAAATCTTTGACCTCATGATACCTATAGCTAGCAGGATTTATTATTTTTTAAATATATTTTATTGATTTTTTATAGAGAGAAATGGAAAGGGATAGAGAGTTAGAAACATCAATGAGAGAGAAACATCGATCGATCAGCTGCCTCCTGCACACTCCCTATTGGGGATATGCTTGCAACCAAGGTACATGCCCTTGACTGGAATCGAACTTGGGACACTGGAGTCCGCAGGCCGACACTCTATCCACTGAGCCAAACCAGTTAGGGCGCTAGCAGGATTTAATACTCTTATCAAGTGGTATGGTGTTGACAAATGCCTTCAACAAATCTAATCTAATAAAAGAGTAATATTGAAATTGACCATTTCTATAAGACGTCTAAGCCACGCCCACCAGCCAATCAGAGTGGCCGTATGCAAATTAACCTAGCCAAGATGCAGGCTGGCAGTCACGGAGCTTCTGTTGCAGCAGGAGTAAGCTATCTGCCGGCTGGCTGGGCCTCTCTATGTTCCAGGCAACATACCTGCAACATTGTTGCAACTATAGAAGCCTCGAAGCTGAAGCAAACAGCAGGCCTGGGCACGACTACTAAGGCAACATTATTTCAATAATAGAAGCCACAGAGCTAAAGCAGACAGGAGTCTTCGTTACCTGCCTAGGCCTTGTCTTAAAGGAACAGTATCAATTATAGAAGATAAATAAACCCCAGAAACCTAATTCCAGCCAGCCTTGCTAGGACATTGGGTCAATGGGAGCTGTGGGCAGCCCGAAAGCCTGAAAACAGCCCTCAGTCCATCACCCAGGCTGGCCACACCCCAATGGGGTGAGGGACCCCACTGGGGGGCTTGGCCAGCCTACAAACAGCCATCAGCTCCTCACCCAGGCTGCCCAGGCACCCCAGTAGGCACCCAAAACCTGAAGGGGCTGTGGGCAGCCTGAAAACAGCCCTCAGCCCATCATCCAGGCTGGCCACACCCCAATGGGGTGAGGGTCTACAATGGGGGGCTTGGCCAGCCTGCAAACAGCCATCAGCCCCTCACCCAGGCTGGTCAGGCACGCCAGCAGGTGGACATCCCCAGGGGGTCCCAGACTGCGAGAGAGCACAGGCCGGGCTGAGAGACCTTCCGAGTGCACAAATTTTTGTGCACTGGGCCCCTAGTATAATAATAAATTTCTAAGCATGTTTCATTCCTAGTATGAAGATTTTATTGAAACACTTACCTTTTGTTTTACCTTCAGTGTCTGATTTTACTATCTCTGTGTTTTGAGTTCTGGATCCTAGTGACTGTATGATTGAGGGCTACAATAAAAAAGGTTGAGATCAACTATTTTAGGTTAGAATAAAGAAAACGCTGTTAAACAAAGTTTACATTTACAGGTATCCAGTTTAAGTACTATTAGGGATAGTACTTAGTAATGTGACTGAAAACTCTACCATAAGAAAGAGGAAGATTTCAAAAGTGACTGAAATGTTGGCTCAGAACATCTAACTTTTAAAACTTCCTTGTTTTATGATTAAAAATACTGATACCCATAATACGTTACCCTAATTTTAGAACCTCTAAAATAACAATAACATTTAAAAACTTACTATGGGCCAATCCCTTAGCTAAGAACTTTACATTCATTTATAACTTAGTCTGCAGAACACCCTGCATAAGGCAGGCACTATCATTTGTTCCTTTTATAGACTAGGAAACAGTTACATAATCTGACCATGAGAAGAGTAATTTAGTAGAACCCAGACTGAAACTCAGAAAGTATAACTCCAGAAAGTGAGCTCTTAAACATCATTAAACTTACTTACGAGACAGAAGTAAAAAAAAAAAAAAGAGTCTTGGTACTTCATTGCTCCTTTGAAATGAAAATAGCATTAAGGTCATTATAACTATAGTCTAGTAGACAATTTTCCCCTATAATTTACTATAGTTAAGTCCTTTGCCATTTTATACCATTTCCTTAAGTCCTATTCCCAGAAATAACATTCTATTTGACCTTCTCTCATCATTGATGTTTCTATCTCTCTTTTCCTCTCCTTTCCTCTCTGAAATCAATAAAGGTATATTTTTAAAAATGTAAAAAAAAAAAAAAAAATGGGTTGCCTCCCATACATGCCCTGACTAGGGATCAAACCAACAATCTAGGTATGTGCCCTGAATGAGAATCGAATCCACCTGGCCAGGGCTGTTCTGTTTAAATTTTATGACACTCACTTTAATTCCTCCCAATTCTAACCACCGTAACTCCCAATCTAGTGTCATCTACAAACATAGCAAATGTGCTGCCTACTTTATCAATTCCTAGGTCAGTGATCAAAGCAAGCCTCGTAAGCCCATCATGTAGGGTGACCCTGAGACTACCATCATAATCACAACTCTGGAGCAGTGGACATCATAAATGGCAATTAAAAAATCACTAGTGTCAGAGTCAATATGCAGGCACAGATACCTAACCAATTATCACCCATTTGTGCTCTTAAGATGAATGTGTGTCACTGTGTGAATTCTACCCTAAATGTGTTTTTAAAAAAATGGTGGTGGTGTGGAAATCACAAGCTGCAGGAAAACATGAGCTGAATGACAAAAGAAGTCAAACGGAATGTGTAGCTTCTATTTGCCTGTGTGTAGGGAGTGTTTGAAGGCAATGCCTTCATAGTGGCCATAATGGCAGTAGAGTCTATGTTTGTGGAGTGGAAATAGTCACTGGGACAGAGGTGCCCACCTTGTCAGGCCCAGACCAGTCCTTTCAACTCCCAGGTGTCCCCCAAGTGGAAAGACCCTTCCACCACTCAGGCGTGGCCTAGAAATGGATCACTGCAATTTGATCCTTATCCCTGCCCGTGCAGCAATTCCTGGATAGTTGGTGGGATTGTCCCTGAGCACTGAATGTTTTTGGCAGGCAGATCAGGTCAGTCCTATGACCCACAGCAATGGCCTCCTAGTTTGGTGACCTTGGCTCTGGCTAAGGCCATTCTCTGGGGCAAGTGGGCAGCAGTGCGGCACCTTTCAGAAACATATCTCTAACTTCACAAAAGAGATGCTGATTAAATAATTTCTTTAAAAAAAGGAAAAGCCTGGCTAGTGTTGGTTGAAATGTTAACCTATGAGCCAGGAGGTCATGGTTCAATCCCCAGTCAGGGCACATGCCCAGGTTGTGGGCTAGATCCCCAGTGTGGGGCATGCAGGAGGCAGCCAATCAATGATACTCTCTTATCAGTGACGAGGGGCCTGGTGCATGAAATTCGTGCACTGGGAGTGGGGGGGGGGAGGGTCCCTCAGCCCAGCTGCCCCCTCTCACATACTGGGAGCCCTCAGGGGATGTCCAACTGATGGCTTAGGCCTGCTCCCTGCTCCCCTTGGGGAGCAGGCCTAAGTCGCAGTCTGGCATCCCTTTGTGGGAGGCGACCGGGCTGATCAGGTGAAGTCACCAGCCCAATCACCCTGCCGCTGCAGCCACTGCCAGTCAACCCAGCCACCAAGGTGCTTTCATCAAGGCTGACTCCAGTCCCTTTACCATAAAAAAATGACAACTTTCTTTGGGCATTTTCAAGATGTGTCTTTCATAGGATATGACATTTCTTTCTTTCTTTCTTTCTTTTTTTTAATCCTCACCTGAGGATATGTTTCCATTGATTTTTACAGACTCTGGAAGAGAAACGGAAAAACAGAGAAAAACAGCAAAGTGAGAGGAACACTTTGATTGGTTACTTCCTGCATGAACCCTGACCTAGGCCCCAGTCAGGGAGGAACCTACAACCTAGATAGATGTCCTTGGTCAGACCTGAACACAGACCCTGCGGTCAGCAGGCTGAGGCATTATGCACTGAGCCAAACCAGCTAGGGCAGGATATGACATTTCTTATCCCTCCAGCAGCGGATATTCATTTTTTTCTCCAGGACTGTGGTGGAAAAACCCTAGATCACCGTTTTAGATTCTTATTACCCAAGTTACTAAGAATATTACCAGCGGCATATAGGGAGCTTAGACAACAAGTGGTCAGAAAAGGTGTTTCCTCTGTAGTTCACATTGTTCACTGGCTTGGCCCCTGCCCAGGCCTAAAGCCCCTGGCCAAGGCTTTAGGCTTGGGCAGGAACCCGCTCAGCTCCAATCGCAGGCTTGGCCCTGCCCAGGAGCCCCCTGACTCAGGCCCTTCCTAGGCTGCTCAGGGCCCACAAGGGGCATACCTCAGAGTGACCTGGATGCCGATAATGTTCCCAGGACCCAGGCTGTTGGGCGCTTGGGTATGCAAATTAACCACCATCTTTGTTGGGTTAATTTGCATAGTCACTGTGATTGGCTTGTGGGTGTGGCTTGTGGGTGTGGCGGAGTGATGGTTAATTTGCATGTTTCTCTTTTATTAGTGTAGATGTTTCCATCTCTCTCTTCCTCTCTGAAGTTAATAAAAGTGTATTTTAAAAAATGAGAGGAAAAAACACTTGACTCTAAGAAGGAACCAGCATTAATTCAGCTCAGTGTAAGGCAGCTCTGCTCTTTTAGGTCAGTTGAGCTTATTTCACCACAGCCCTCCACCGGGTCAATGACCACAAAATGCACTCTCTCTGAAGGCAATGAAATCTGATGAACTCAGTGAGTCTTCTAAATTGCTCTCAGAAGAGCTTCAAGGGCTGAGAAAATCAATGCAGGAAAAAGGAGCAATAATTAGAACCCTCGGAAAGAGAAAGATCACTTGAGATTGTCTGATTCAATTGCTGAACCAGAAAGAAAACAATGTGAAAAAACTGATTCAGAAATCAAGCAGCTAAAGGAGAAACAAGATGTTTTACAAAATCTATTAAGAAAAAAAGAGCTCTTATTCAAAACAAAATGTGATGAATTTCTTCAAGTGAAAATTTCACTAATTAAGTGAGTGAAAATAAACTTCTGAGGTAGATGGTAATCAACCTAAAGGAGACTACTGAATTTTAAAGTAAACATATGGATAATCTAAAAGGGAAATGAAAAAATAGTAGAAACTTCACAGGAAAAGCAAACAGAAAATCAAGCACTGCAAGAGAGAAATGTGATGCTTTCTACTGTGAAAAAAAAAGAATTGGAATATGCTGCAATGACGAAAAGACTCTTGTTTTAGAGTAATTATTGAAAAGGGAAAAAAAAGAAGAGTGCAGGACCAATTAAATCAGCTCTTAAAGGCAGTCACATCACTCCAGGAAGAGACAGTTATGTTTCATCAGGAGGGAAATGAAGTCCTGTTTGCACTGAAACAGAAACAAATGGAAACCTGTGCCTTATGGGAAGGAGGTTCAGTGTATATGTGACAAAGAATTACATTTAAACCAGGAGCTGGAGAGATCCCTTAACCATGCTTTAGGATCACATGATTTCCCTTTGTCAGAAGCCTGGGCTACAGATGATGGAGCAGCTAATCTGAGAAGGAAAGTCACAGTGTTGTAGGAAAAGCCAGATTCACCATCTAATGCAAGCCATCGAGTCAGTCAGTAGGTAGAGTCATTGCAGGAACAATGGAATGTTGTCACCAAGGAGAAAGATGAAGTACAATATAGTTTTTTGTCTCAGGAACAAGAAAAGCAATGTGCTCACACATCAGCTAACATAAAGCTGGTACTAGCTGAATGATACAGAAGGCAGACAGTCTAGATGGAAAACTGGGAGCGTTGGGGGGGGTGGTGGTCTAGATAAAACGAATGCTGGCTTGTATCAGAACAAGAACAAACTAAAGAATTTAACAAAATGAGGACCAACAGGAAGTACTGGATAACATAAAAAAAAGAAATTAATTAACATAGTAAGTAGCACAGAAGGAAAGTCGACAGAGTCCAAATGAGAAGTCTTTTTAGAGGATATTTTCAAACACCTAAACATGAACATCATGAAGTGTTACAATTGATGGGAAGCACTCTCCATATCAAAAGCGAGGAAATGGAAGTCTAAACTAATAAAAGCGAAATAGTAAAATTAACCGTCTCTCCGAGACAGGGTAAGCCACGCCCACCAGCCAATCAGAGCGGCTGTATGCAAATTAGCCCAGCCAACATGGTGGCCGCCACTCACGGACCTGAGTAAACGTTTAGGCAGCGTCTGTTGCAGCAGGAGCGAAAGCGATACTGTTTTCGGCCCTTGGCGGGCAGACTCCGAAACATGTTTCAATAATGTAACAATCATAGAATCCTCAGGAGCTGAAGGGAACAGCAGCCTGGCCTGCCTTACTAAGAGTAACAAAGTCTCATTATAGACGCTGCGCTGCGAGGTGAAGCAGATGAGGTTTCGTTACCTCAGCCCACCTCAGCTTAAAGGAATAGAAACCTG
>PVJC01044766.1:0-13970 GCA_004026665.1 Murina feae
TTAGTCCCACTCTGGCCACTGGGTGGGGCTGGCTCCTGTATCTTTAAGGAGGTGTTGAGTTAGCCTTTGCCTTAGGCTACTCAGTCTTTTATATGCAAAAGCCTCTGATGCAGCTTGGGAGGGGCGGGGCCTCGGGGAGTTTGCAGGGCAGGGCGGAGCAAATAGCTATGGCGCTTCTCAGCCCTGCGCTGAGAGACACTAGGTCTCTGTGTCCCACGGTAATTGCTGCAAGCAACGCTGAGAGAAACCCGCTTTGGATTTCCTCCTGGTGCCAGTCAATCCCCCTTCTCCGGGTGTCTGGGTCCTCAGAAACTCGCCTGGAACTGGAGTTCAGAGCCGCTGGGAACTTGTGGCTCTCTCCATTTTGGAAAAGAACTGCAATCTCCGGCACCAGCCCTTTCCCCGAGCCCCGTGCACGCACCTCCGCACCTCTGTACTGTGCTTCCGCCGCTCCTCTGAGTCTCAGACTCTTTTCTAGTTGTAGGATTTTCACTCAGCCAGCCTTCCTGTGGGTGCAAGTGGTGTCCGTGTGTTCTTTTCATGGTTTTTCTGAAATAGTTGTTCACGGCTGTATTTACGGTGTTTACCTTATGCCGCCATCTTGCTGTCTCTCTATCTCTACCATTTTATTTGTCCCTTATCATTTTCCCCCCTCTCTTCATCCTTTCTTGTCTTCTTTCGGATCAAGTAAATTTTTTTTTGAATTCTATATAAGTTTAATGCTTTTTTTTAGCTATACCTTCTCTTTTATAAAAAATAGATTTTAGAGAGAGGAAGGGAGAGAAACATCAGTTTGTTTTTCCATTTATTTATACACCTGAACTTTCTTCAAACATTTTCTTAAGTTCAGCAATTACTTCAGTAACATTTGTTTCAATACTCTACACATAAAGCACTTCACTTTCCACTTATGTATCAAATACTGATTTGTATTCCCTCAAAAATGTCTAAGTTCTTACCATTGGTATGCTCAAACATTTTCACCGTATTATGTTTCAGGGCTTGTGTGAATAATTTTCTACTAAGGTATACTTATACTTACATCCTACCAAGAAACATCAACTCCCTGAATACGAAGAAACAAAAACAAAACAAGTAACAAAGAGAGGGCCATCCCTGAATGGTCAAAATATAGGACATAGCCCTGGCTGGTGTCAATCAGCCATAGTCCTGTGTTGAACGTCCCGTGAACCAGAGGGTAGCTGGTTTAATTCCTGGTCAAGGCACATGCCTGGGTGGGTTGCAGGTTTGGTTTCAGTTGGGGTTCATGCAGGAGTCAGCCAATTGATGTTTCTCTCTCACATTGATGCATCTCACTGTCTCTAAAATCAATAAAATCATATTAAAAATATGTACCGTATTTTCCGGTGTATAAGACGACTTTTTAACCCAGGAAAATCTCAAAAGTCGAGACAAAACTGCTGAAATGGTAGAAATGGTAGAGGGAGAAAGTAGAGAAGGTAGTTGGGTCATTTCTCTCACTAGCCTTCTCGTTATTTGAGAAGATTTTTTAGATTTTCCTGGGTTAAAAAGTCATCTTATACTCCGGAAAATACGATATATAGTTCTGGCCAATGTGCTCAGTTGGTTGGGCATTGTTCCATGTACCAGGAGGTTGCTGGTTTTGTCAGGGGCATATGTATATATTTTCCCAAAAACTATATACACACACTTTGAATAATTATAAAGGCATTGTTTATTAAAATACATTTCATTTTCAAAATTGAACTGTCAGCTGTTAAAGTGTGTATACATTTTAAAAAATAAATATGACATGTATATGATGATTCTCATCACTGATATTTCTATTCCCCTCTCCTCTCTTCCTTTCTGAAATCAATAAAAACTTTTTTTAAAGTGCATAACTTAAGATGCAGTTATGAAACAACATCATTGTAAGGACTATGGCTGATAGTTGGTGATCTTTTTAAAAAGCAAAAGAAATATCCATTCTTGTTTTTAAATATGTTTTTATTGATTTTAGAGAGATGGGGGAAGGAAGGAGAGAGAGAGAGAGAGAGAGAGAGAGAGAGAGAGAGAGAGAGAGAGAGAACCATCGATTGGCTGCCTCCTGGGGTGAACCCATAACCCAGGCATGTGCCCTGACAGGAAATTGAACTGGCAATCTCTTGGTGCATGGGATGTTGCTCAACCAACTGAGCTACACCTGCCAGAACCTCATTGTGTTTTGACTTTGGCAGTTCCTACAGGCAGTTGCATTTTTAATTGCTGCTTACTAGTAAAAAAAAAAAAAAAAAAGGCCCTGTAGGACCACTAACACTGTTGGCTGGCCCAATATTCTTCTGCGTGAGCACAGAGGTGTTTATGCTGATAAAACATTCCATGATTGTAAAAACAGCTGCTTTCCTAGATGCTCTGGCTGCCCCCAAAATGTGGATGTTCTTGCCTTGAAAAAGTTTGATACTAAGAAATATAAGCTTGTTAATTTGGTAACATAAGCTATACATTAACAAAATGTAAATAGTAGAAGAAATACCACAAGCTGGCTTATAGCAGAAATTTTAAATAAGCAGCACCGAGAATAAGTGGTCTGAATTAGTAGTAGGGAGAGATTATTGTGAATTCGGAGGACAGGAGACTTGATGGAAAGAGAGGCCTCACACTGGGCCCCCAAGCAGTTCAGGTGGAGATAGGATGTGGTTGCAGGTAGAGGAAAGAGCATGTTGGGGACACCCTATATTAAGGAAATTAGTCTTATTTGTAAAGACCTTTGTCACGCCAGTATTAAACAGTTTTGATTAATAGCAGGTGTGTGTGTGTTGTGAAATTCAAATTATCAGTGCTTCCCATTTCGTGGAACCCCAAACCACTGAATAGATTAACATTGTGACATTGTAGCCTGACACTGAGGTTTGTGGTTTTCTCATAGGGTGTAGAGGAAATATGAAAACAGATATTGTGCACAGAGTGTGTTTGTATCTGGCTCAGGCAGATTCATTGCATTATTGGTTTATTCTTAAAGTCATTGTAGAAAGTTCAGTTAATCTGAAATCAAACTTGTTCTTAATAGTGCTCTTGATTGTAGTGTTCTTGGAATTATGTTGAAAAGTCTTCAAATCGTGGTCGGAAATATAGATTGCTTATTTTTTTCCCTTTCCCAAACTATGAGGACTTATATTACTTCCATTATAAACAACATATTAAATCCTTTAAAAAGTATTCTGAGTACTAAGTGGAAGAAAAACAAAAGGTATAGGAAAAATAAAACAAGAGAAAATTGTTTAATATTGGAGTGACAAAGATCTTTACAAACAAGACTAATTTCTTTAATATAGGGTGTCCCCAAAAATGTATACACACTTCGAATGATTATAAATTCTGTGTTTATTAACATACATTTCATTTTCAGAATTTCAGAGAATCTACGGAAATGAGTAATGTTTTTGTCAGTGTCTATTTTCAAACTGATGGAGCAGGCACTGTTGATAATGCCAAGCAATGGAATTGCAAACATCAAGAATCATTTTGTTTAGTATGTGTGTGCCCTTAATTATTGCTGGTCAATTGTTGCCAGTTTTGTATCATAAACTTTATATTTTATGTATCCCCATAAAAAAGTCTAGTGGCTAAAATTTTCTTTGTTCAAAGCTTCACCCATTATTTCAAATCAGTTAAACCTGCAAAGGAGTGAAAATTAGGTGAGTTATCAACTGTCAAAGTGTATATACATTTTTTTGGGACACCTTGTGTGTAAAGAGCTCTTACAAATCAATAAGCAAAAGATAGAAAATATGGTAGAAAAATGATCAGAGGATATCAACAGTCCATTAAAAAAAAAGAAAATATTTTAAAATATGGATAGCTGCTCAATATTGCTCATAATAAGATAAATGTAAATGAAAATGTAAATGCAATAACATTTTTACCTGACTGATAGGCAGAGATCCAAAAGTTTCATAGTAACACTGTATTGGCAGGAGGTTGGGGTGATACACACTCTCATATGTTGCTGGTGGGTATGTAAGCTGATGCAGCTTCTTCAGAGGGTGACTTGGCAGCATTGACCATATTTTAAGCTTGACATAACCTTGGACTAGATGTATACTAAGATGTAAACTCATGCATAAATAAAATGACACATTTAAGAATATTTCTAAAGCATTCTTTTTATTTTGAATTAATCTCCTACTTTACGGAAATGTTATAAAAATAGTACTCAGGATTCCCTCTTGCTTCACCTAGTTTCCCCTAACATTAATATCCTATCTAATAAAGAGGGAATATGCTAATTGACCCTCACACTTGCAAAAGATGGCAGCGCCCATAGCCAATAAGGAGAGAATATGCTAATTGACTGCAACGCCCTCAAAGATGGCGGCACCCACAGCCACAAGATGGCCGACAGGAAAATATCCTTATTGGTGAGAATTAACCAAAGAAACAAAAGAAAAGGTCACTTTGGACACAGGATATGCACACAGGGAAGAGAGGGCTGTGTGATGACAGAGGCAGAGGTTGGAATGATGTAATTACAAGCCAGGAGCACCAAGGATTGTGGGCAACACCTGAAGCTTGGGGGAGGGGTGTTGACAAACTCTTCTGCAGAGCCTCCAGAAGAAGTCAGCCCTGATAGCACCTTTATTTCTGCTTTCTGACCCCACAACTGAGAATGCATTTCTGGTTACACAGCCCTAGGAAACGGATACACACAATCTCATTAGTTTGTTGTTTATCCTTCCTGTGTTTCTTTTGCACGGATGAGTGGAAATGTAGATATTTTCCTGTATTCCCATCTTTCTTCCACGAAGGGTAGAATGCAGTAGATAACACTTTGGAGCATTATTATTATTATTTTTTTAACAGTTTTGGTTGTTGTTAATCCTCACCTCAGGACATTTTTCCATTGATTTGAGAGAGTGGAAAGGAGGGGGAGAGACAGAAACATCAATGTGAGAGAGACACATGCACCCTGACTAGGGCCAGGGGTGGAGCCTGCAACTGAGGCATGTGCCCTTGACCTGAATGGAACCTATAGCCCTTCATTCCATGAGCTGATGCTCTATCCACCGAACCAAACTGGCTAGGGCTGGAACATTATTTTTAGTTTTTTAAAACTCAATCTCAAGAATTTTTTTTTTTTAAATATTTTTATTGATTTCAGAGAGGAAAGGAGAGGAAGAGAGAGATAGAAACATCAGCGATGAGAGAATCTGCTGACTCCTGCATGCCTCACACTGGGGATCAAGCCCGCAACCCAGACATGCGCCTTGACTGGAATCGAACCTGGGACCCCTCAGCCCGCAGGCCAACGCTCTATCCACTGAGCCAGACCTGCCAGGGCTGGAACATTGTTTTTAATAGTACAAGACCGGAAGCAGTTTAAACATTCATAAATTGAGCACTAGTACCCATTATAGTAGAACATTTTGTTTGTTAAAAAGAATAAACAGCTCTCTGTAAGGATTTGGAATGATCTCTAAGATGTGTACTGATTAAAATATTTATACATGTAAGAATGGAAATTTTTAGAAAAAGTCTGCCAGCCATGTGTCAAACAGCATTACCCTCCCTGCCCCCCCCCCCCCTACCATACATACTAATCTGGGGGCAGGTTTAGAACAGGCAGTTATGGAGGTCTCAAAATACTAAGAGCCATTACCCATAGAAATAAAATATGGACAGCTGCTCAGTATTTTTCAATTTCATCTGATTTCTAGTTTTCCTTGGGGTAGGGGAGGTTTTAACTGAGAGGCAATGGAAGAATGCAACCTGTTCTTTTCTAGGGACCAAAAGATAGATGGCAAGGAAAGGACTCTGCTAGCAGAGTAAGGCAGGACAGGAAATGAGGATAAATGGTAAGCCCAGCCGAAGTGGCTCAAGTGGTTGAGTGTCCTGTACACTAAGAGGTTGCCAGTTGGATTCCTAATTAGGGCACATACCTGGGTTTGTTCCTGTTAGGCTCGTACAGAAAGCAACCTATCGATGTTGTGTGTACTCTCTCTGAGAATGTTCTTGAATGAGGATTGAGGGGGGGGAAAAAGATTGCCCTGGCCAGTATGGTTCAGTGGTTGGATTGTCAGTCTGCACAAAAGCGTTTCGGGTTCAATTCCCAGACAAGGGCATGTACCTGGGTTGTAGGTTTCACCCCCGGTCCTGGTCAGGGTGCATGCACAAAGCAGCCAATTGGTGCCTTTCTCACATCAGTGGCTCAGTCTCTATCCCTCTCCCACTCCTTCTCTTCCACTCTCTCTAAAAATCAATGGGGAAAAAATCCTCAGGTGAGGATTAATAAACCAGTAACAAAAGATTAATTCAGTAAATTCTGCTTTTATGAAAATGTGGATCAAGAATACTTTACTCCAAATAAATTCACCAAAGAGGAAAACCAGCGTCTCTTCTTGATGATGTGATATCTCATGGTTGGGGGGCTGGGGGCTGTCAAAGAGCTTCCTGTGTGTCAAGACTGAGCTTGATGGTATGTGGAGAGAAGAGTAGCGGCACCCCCATTGCTGGTTATCATGCAGGTAGGGGCACATCATGTATGAAGGATGTCAGCAGACCTGCTGGGATGGGGCTTCTGGAAGGAGGTAGGATTCTATTGGTTTGTGGGGCAGTTTGGTGGAGAGGCTGGAATACCACCCTGAAGCATTTAGAGTGGACAAGGTTGCATTCAGGAATAAATCCTCCAAAATTGGGGAAGTGAGATGGAATTGGTGTCAGAAGATGAATGTGTAGGAATTTAAAAGATGGATTGGAGAGAACGTTGTGTTGGAGACCAGCTCCAAAGTAAGCAGGGACAAGGGACTGGACAGGGGAGGCCCACGGTGGCTGGAGGGGATAGGGGCCATGGTAGGTGCTACCTAATGTCACTACTGGAAGAAGACTTGGGAAGACTGCACTCTGCCTTTCCCTTTGGCAGGTAGAGGGAGTGGTTGCCAGGTGGAAGGGGGTAAGAGGAATGTTAGATGAAAGAATGTCTAAAATGCTTTCAGTGTTTGCTGAGCTTTCTACCTTTCTCTTCTGGAGGATCTCCTTCCTCCTCCTCATTTTAGTGGCTCCGACGCTCACACTCCTGTCAATCTGTCTGGATCACAGTGTTTTGTGTAGAACTTAAATCCAGATCCCATCCTGAAGTGAACTTGGATCCGACGTCCCTCAGACATCTCTTCTTCATCCCCCTCTCACTGGTTTTGCCCCTGAAGTCTAACTTTGCTTTCAGGCAGAGTATGTCCACGAGTGCTGTCCCCGGTGGGAAGAGCTCACTGTGGGCTCTCTGCCTGGGGTGGGGGCTGGCTGGGAGCTCAGGGACTTCAGCTCCCCTGGCCCCGTGCAGAGCAGTCCTCTAACCAAATATCATTTATTTCCAGAAGAAAGAGAGACCCCAGTTTTTTTGTTTGTTTTGCTCTCTCTCTCTTTTTTTTTTTTTTTTAGCTCTATGGGTAAAGTAAACACAGAGTAGGCAGAGAATTAAAAATTTAGACTGTTTGGAAATTGAATATTTTTTGAGTTGAGATAGATGTTTTTAAGGTATTCCATACAGAGGTAACGGCTAAGGCCATGCTATTTATAAATCCAGGAATAAGCTAAAAAAAAGTCAAGTTTGTATACCTTGTAGGCATGTGGAAGTTGATTTTAAAACCATAAGGTTATTTCTGGACATTCTGTCAGGCATAGTTCAGTAAGGTCTAGACTTCCACACAAAGGGTCTTGCATGTCTGACCTGTGTCCTTGAAAGCATTGGCCATGAGGCACAAACTGACGGATGCCATTCCTTAGGCTGGTGGTCCTGGAGTTGGTGAGTGACACTGTCCTGAGGGGCTGTAGTGAGGATTGATTCCCACCAGGTCCAGTGGAGGTGTCCACTTGTGTTTGTAGCATCTGTCAGCCGGGCCGGGGTCACCAGCATCAAATGACGGGTTCCCATCTTCCCTTGCAGTGGTTCCTGGGGCCACTGTGCTGAGCAGTTACAGAAAACATGTGAGAGAGTGAGGCCCTTTCCTGAGGAAGAAGAGATCCCTCACTACTTTTCATTTTTTAAATACACTGATTTAAAAAAAACTGACAGTTTCAGACACAAAAGGAAAGTAAAGGAATCTACAAAGATCCTTTAGAAGAGTAGACTGTTTCAGAATATTAACATTTAAAAATTTGGATTCCTCTCAAGGGTACATATTTTGCACATTTTTTCATTGCAGTTAACAAAGTGAGGAAGGCTGGCCTGTCATTACTCAGGCTCCTGTGGGGGCTGTGAGCACTGAGGGATGAGAGATGCTTGAGTTTGGGGACTTCATATAAGATCTCACCGGGGGATGTAAGTGGGGAGTGGCGCCAGATGGCCCTTGCCTGCCTCTGGAATTCTGGCCCTGAGTTCTGATACTCACTGGTGTTTGACTTGTGTGAGGATGTGTTACCAGATATGTTGGTGAACACATGAGGTTATCTGTTCCCAAGGCCTTATTCTTTGTGCGTGTTTGTCTTTTCAGGAAAACCAGTTCTGTGTCCTTGGAGAGCTCCGTTCCAGTCCAGTTGCCCCAGGCGAAACCCGGCTTTGAGCTTCCACATTGCACGTCCATTCAGCTCGCAAGCTGCTGAGGACCAGAAGGAGGAGCCCCCACATTCCATCATTAGCAGCACAGAGACCGTGCAGGGTACTGCATTCAGCCGAGTTGGGGTCTGGGAAGGTTTAGCTCCTGGCAGGCCGTGAGGGCAGGTTTTTGAGGTGGAAGTAATGATTGATGGAACCACCCACTTGCTTCAGACACAGGAAGGTCTTGGTAGGAGGGAGCGTTCCTCAAAACAATGAATGCCTCCTCAGAACTCCTGGCTTTCATTCGGGTGTGTTGCCCCCTCTAGTGGCCACTATGGGTTTGCGATGGGCACCTTCTAAGTAGTGATTCATGGCACATCTGTTAATAATCATGGAAGCTAGAAGGAAACTCCTATTGGCCTGGCGGCTTCAGGACCACACGCTGAAGTTGTCCTTTCAGTCCTAAGAAGTGTAGAGAAGCAGTCTCTAGAGCCAGTCCCAAAGTGGGTCCATTTCTGGCTTTCAAATGAGACAACAGAATCTTTAATGTTTAGGTTAAGAGAGTGAAGTTTTCTTGTTATTCTGTTTCATAAGTAATTAATTTGGAAACCAGTGTTTTGAAGACTGGAGTCCAGGGTCTGGTTGTCGAGCCAGTCCGATTCTCATGACTGGACACGGGGAAGTGCCGGCCTTGTGTAGGCCTTGGTGGGAGGCGAGTGAGAGTTGTCTCCCTTTGCCCCTTTCTGTGGAGGAGGGGCCCCACTAGGTTTGTTCTGCTCCTGAGATCCTGCCATAGAGCCCCAGAGAATTGGTCTCTTTCTTCTTTATTTACTCTGGCAAAATGTTTAAAACTCATTACCTTACACATTCTTTTGAATGTTACATGGCATATTCTTCCACGAAAATAGAAATTAAACTTTATTGGTTTGTCTGTGATTCATTACTAGGTTCTGTTTCCAAACATGAGTTCCAGGCTGAGACAAAGAAGCTTCTGGACATTGTTGCCCGTTCCTTGTACTCAGAAAAAGAGGTGCGGTACCTTCAGTCACTCTAGCAAAGCAAGGTTTTTTTTGGTAAAACTGTTTTTATACTATTCTGGGGGAGATGCCAGATAGTATATTAGCTGTGAGAATGCACTAAATTTAGACAGATCCTAATCTTAGTTACCAGCCAAAGTATTTTTGCCAAAATCTGCTTGGGTAAATATATCTAGATGATTCTTTGGGCCAAATTGACTCTGGAAATTAATTTTGCTGATAATTTAAAAGCCCCATTTCTCATCAACTGATATACTTCCCTCATTCAGAGGGGTATCAGGCCGGAGGAAGATCTCTTGGACTTCTGTGGAGTAGAACAGGGAGGGGCTACTAAGGACCTTTTAAAAAAAAACAAAAAAAAAAAACATTTTATTGATTTTTTTTTTTTTTTTTACTAAGGTACATGCCCTTGACCGGTATTGAACCTGGGACCTTTCAGTCCACAGACCGATGCTCTATTCACTAAGCCAAACCGGTTAGGGCTTGAGGAGTTTAAAACTCATGTAGGGATGACAGGCCATGAAGAAATTAGAGGACAAAGAGGCCATCATTGTTTCCATGTTCATTATTACTAGTTTGCAAAGAAGAATTTTGAAGAACAGTGAAGCACCAACTTCCAAAGTTAAAAGGGACTTTTCAGGAAATATTTCCAGGTCTTGTGCTCATAAATATTATATTTATGTATCTTTTTGATGTCCAGCCTCTGTCCCTTTGGGGGTCAGATCAGCCCACTTCTCCCCTCCCCCACCCCTGCCCCACCTGTGTGCTGGCCTCACTGTAAGTGGAAGGCATGTATGAGGGAAAGGTGCTCTTCAGACACTGGTGGCTGAGGGAGTCTGTGGCCCTTGATTTCAGAGGGGGGGGGGCGGAGAGAGAAACACCATTGATGAGAATCATGGATCAGCTGCCTCCTACACGCCCCCTAGTGGGGATTGAGCCCTTGACCCAGGCATGTGCCCTTGACCAGAATCCAACCCGGGACCCTTCAGTCCACAGGCCGACACTCTATCCACTGAGCCAAACTGGCTGGCCCTTTTTTATCCTGAACATGGTAGGCCGGTTTTTGATGATCCTACAGTAAATGAAGCCAAAGCCACAGAGTCTTTCTTCAGTGAGTAGGAGAAGGATGTTTGCGAAATATTTTGTCATCTCGGCAAGAGGTGGGAAAGAAGCGGTTTCTCAGAGGGTTCTTCTTAAATTTTTAGTTAATAGATTGACACCTAACTTCAGGCTTGATTTTCAGGAGAAACAGTAGAGTTAGAGGATACTGTATAAAGCTGTGGAAAGTCTTCATGGTTAAAACTGAATATTCTGTGACAGTTCTCCCCTGCCTTTTAGCAGATGCTGCTAACCAGATAGATCCTGCAGTGTTCGCATCTTATTTTCATTCCTGTAGGTGTTTATTCGGGAGCTGATCTCCAACGCTAGTGACGCCTTGGAAAAACTGCGTCACAAGCTGGTGTCTGAAGGCCAAACGCTGCCAGAAATGGAGATTCACTTGCAGACCGACACTGAGAGAGGCACCATCACAATCCAGGTACCTCCTCCTGGGTCCTGACGGGTGTTGCGCCTCCTGCCTCTGGTGCTGATGCCACTGAGGTGACTGGACGTGGTCCCTTTCACTCCCTGGGAAGAGGAGATAGACCTGCCTTTTGTTATGCCTCTGGGCCCAAAGAGCTGTGCCGACCATCTTCACAGCTATAACCACTCTTGTTTTAATGTACAATCAAAGCACTTGTTCAATGTAGAAAATTTGGAAAACACAAATAAGTAGAAAAGGAGGGAATTTAAACTAACCCACCTGTCTATTTAGGTTTTTGGTATCTATGCATTTATTTACATGTCTAAACATTTTTAAACTACAATATTTTTTAAGGTATTCCTCATATTTTTTCATATTTTTATTGAATTTTATCTGGGGGTTACATTGGTTAATAAAATTATATAAGTATCACTGTTAAATTTTTATCGAGTACTTTTCATTTTTTTTAAATTAAATTAATTGGGGTGACATTGGTCAACATGATTATATAGATTTCAGGTGTGGGTTTCTATGTTACAAGATTTGTATATTGCACAATTGGGTGTTTTTTTTTAATCCTCACTTGAGAATATGTTTTTCATTGATTCCAGAGAGAGAGAGAGAGAGAGAGAGAGAGAGGAGAAGGAGGGATTGGTTTGGGGTGGGGAGAAAAAGAAATATCGACGTGAGAAAGAAACATTGATTGGTTGCCTCCCATATGTACCCTGACCAGGTATTGAACCTGCAACCTGGATATGTGCCCTGACACAGAATCGAACCCAAGACCCTTTGGTGCATGGGATGATGTTCTAACTAACTGAGCCACACTGGCCAGGGCCTCAGCTGTTCTTGTTCATTTGTAATGCATATTTTCCCATGCACCTATATTCTGTAATACTATTTTTAATCTCAGCCTGCTCTTTGACTTAACAGTCTTGCTTTTGATGAAGCAATACTTTTGGTTGCTGTTGTAACCTTTTGAAAATTTTAAGGTCAAAAAGTTAGAAAGGCAAAGAAGGTTTATCAGGCAGTAACCCCGAAGGGGACATTATGATCCTGAAAAAGCTGCTTCAGAACCTGTCATGGTGGAATTTTGGGGTCTGAGTCTCTGTGGGGGTGGCAGGATATGCCTCAGTTGGGCTCTAAGTGGGCATTTTTCATTAGGCTTCCTGCCTTTGCCACATACACTGGCTAACCTCAGGACTTTGCTATAGGGCATCTTTTGTGTGCTCTTGTTTATTTATTCTCTCTGGTCTCTATGTGTGTGCTTGACTTTGTGGTTGTTTTAATAAGATTAATTGAGGTATGATTTACATATAATAAAATTTACCAAGTTCAGTTCATTGACTTTTGACCAGTGTATACTTTATTTTCTGTGGAGTAGAGCAGGGAGGGGCTACTAAGGACCTTTTTGAGGAGATTAAAACTCATCTAGGGATGACAGGCCATGAAGAAATTAGAGGACAAAGAGGCCATCATTGTTTCCATGTTCATTATTACTAGATTGCAAAGAAGAATTTTAAAGAAGGGTAAGGCACCAACTTTCAAAGTTGAAAGGGACTTTTCAGGAAATATTCCCAGGTCTTGTGCTCATAAATATTATATTTATGTATCTTTTTGATGTCCAGCTTCTGTCCCTTTGGGGGTCAGATCAGCCCACTACTCCCCTCCCCCACCCCTGCCCCACCTGTGTGCTGGCCTCACTGTAAGTGGAAGGCATGTATGAGGGAAAGGTGCTCTTCAGACACTGGTGGGATAGGAAAGAAGTGGTTTCTGAGAGGGCTCTTCTTAAATTTTTAGTTAACAGATTGACAGCCAACTTCAGGCTTAGGTGCAGTCTGTGGCTTTTCTTTTTCTTTTTATTTATTTTTATTTCTTTTTCTTTTATTTAAAATCTTTATTGTTCAGATTATTACAGTTGTTCCTCTCCCCCCCCCCCATAGCTCTCCTCCTCCCAGTTCCCACCCCACCCTCTGCCCTTCCCCCCGCCACTTTTTTCATCCATAGGTGTATGATTTTTGTCCAGTCTCTTCCCACACCCCCAACACCCCTGTCCCCGTGAGAATTGTCAGTCCAATCCCTTTCTATGCCCCTGATTCGATTCTATTCACCAGTTTATTCTGTTCATCAGATTTTTTATTCACTTGATTTTTAGGTTCACTTGTTGATGGACATGTATTTGTTGTTCATAATTTTTATCTTTACTTTTTCTTCTTCCTCTTCTCAAAGGGTATCTTTCAGCATTTCATATCATACTGGTTTGGTGGTGATGAACTCCTTTAGCTTTTTCTTGTCTGTGAAGCTCTTTATCTGACCTTCAATTCTGAATGATAGCTTTGCTGGGTAAATTAATCTTGGTTGTAGGTTCTTGCTATTCATCACTTCGAATATTTCTTGCCATTCCCTTCTTGCCTGCAAAGTTTTTGTTGAGAAATCAGCTGACATTTGTATGGGTGCCCCCTTGTAGGTAACTGACTGCTTTTCTCTTGCTACTTTGTTTTTTTTTTTTAATTTATCTTTATTGTTCAGATTATTACAGTTGTTCCTCTTTTTTCCCCCATAGCTCCCCTCCTCCCATTTCCCACCCCAACCTCTGTCCTTGCACCCCCACTGTCCTCATCCATAGGTGTAGAATTATTGTCCATTCTCTTCACACACCCCCAACACCCTTAACCCCCAAAAACTGTCAGTCCACTCCCTTTCTATGCCTCTGATTCTATTCTGTTCACCAGTTTATTCTGCTCATCAGATTTTTTATTCACTTGATTCTTAGATTCACTCGTTGATATATATTTGTTGTTCATAATTTTTACTTTCCTTTTTCTTCTTCCTCATTCTCAAAGGATACCTTTCAGCATTTCATATAGTACTGGTTGGGTGGTGATGAACTCTTTTAGCTTTTTCTTGTCTGTGAAGCTCTTTA
>PVJC01044767.1:0-13975 GCA_004026665.1 Murina feae
ATATCAAGTTGTTACAAAACCACCAGTCTCAAAACTGCCTGATACTGGCACAAGAACAGACAAATAGACCAATGGGACAGAACGGATAACCCCTAAATCGACCCATGCCATTATGCTCAATTAATATTTGACAAAGAAGGCAAGAACATACAATGGAGTTAAGACAGTCTCTTCAATAAATGGTGTTGGGAAAATTGGATAAATACCTGCAAAAAAAAAAAAAAGAAACTACACAAGCAACTTACATCATAGAGAAAAATAAACTCAAAATGGATAAAGGACTTAAATGTAAGACGGAAAAGCATAGAAATATTAAAAGAATCTATAGGCAGTAAAATATCAGACATAAGTCATAGCAGTACCTTTTCAGATACAGCTTCTTGGACAATGGAAACTAAGGAGAAAATAAACAAATGGGACTACATCAATATAAGAAGCTTATACACAACAAAAGAAACCATCAACTAAATAACAAGAAAGCCCACTGCATGGGAGAACATATTTGCCAATGTGATACAGAGGGTGTAATCTCCAAAATGTATAGGGAACTCATACATTTTAACAAAAGGAAAATAAACAATCCAATAAAAAATGGGCAAAGGACCTAAATAGACACTTTTCAAAAGTGGACACACATAAGACCAAGAGACATATGAAAACATGCTCAAAGTCACTATTCATCCAAGAGATGTAAATGAAAACGACAATGAGGTACTATCTCACACTGTCAGAATGGCTATCATCAACAAATTAACAAAGGACAAGTGCTGGCAAGGATGTGGAGAAAAAGGAACCCTTTTGCACTGCTGGTGTGAATGCAGACTGGTGCAGCCACTGTGGAGAACAGTATGGAGTTTCCTCAAAACATTGAAAATGGAACTTCCATTTTGCCCAGTGATTCCACTTCTAGGAATATATCCCAAGAAATCAGAAACATCAATCAGAAAGGACATATGCACCCCTATGTTCATAGCAGCACAATTTACAATAGCTAAGATTTGGGGACAGCCTAAGTTCCCATTAACAGATGAGTGGATTAAAAAATTGTGGTAATCTACATAATGGAATACTATGTTGCTGTAAAAAAGAAAGAATTCTTGCCATTTGCAACAGCATGGATGGAACTGGAGAGCATTATGCTCAGTGAAAAAAAGCTAGTTGCAGAAAGATAAATATCACATGAGCTCCCTCATTTCAGGAATATGATGAACAACAAAAACTTATGAACAAAAGTAGATCCAGAGACATAGAAGCATGGAACAGACCATCAAACCTCAGAGGGAAGGGAGGGGAGGGTGTGTAAGTGGGGGAAAAGGGGGAAGAGGTCAACCAAAGGACTTGTATGCATGCATATGAGCATAACCAATAGACATAGATAGTAAGGGGGTGAGGGCATGTGCTGCATGGTGAGAGTGGCCAGGGATAGGTCTAAAGGGGAAAAAGGAGACATATGTAATACTATAATCAATGAAGAATAATAATGATAAAAGAACAGGCATATAGAGCAATGGAACAGAACAGAGAGCCCAGAAATAAACCCATACCTTTATGGTCAACTAATATTTCACAAGTAAGGTAAAAATATACAATGAGGTAAAGACAATCTCTTTCATATATGGTGTTGGGAAAATTGGACAGATACATTCAAAATAATGAAACTAGACTACCAACTTATACCATACACAAGAATAAATACAAATGCATCAGAAAGTTAAATATAAATAGTGAAATCATAAAAATCCTAGAAGAAATATAAGCAGTTAAATCTTAGACATTTCTCGAAGCAGTATTTTTGCAGGTATATCTCCTAGGGCAAGGGAAACAAATAAAAAATATGAAACTATATCAAACTAAAAAGTTTTTTCACAGCAAAAAATCCCATCAATAATAGTGTGGTGATTGCCATGGGGAGGTGAGATGGAAGGAGGTGGAGAAGTGAGTATAAACATTGATGGACAGAGACTTGACTTGGGATAGTGAACACACAAAACAGTGCTCAGATGAAGTGTCATAGAATTGTGCTCCTGAAATCTGTATAATTTTGTTAACCATGTCACCACAATAAATTCAATTTAAAGGAAAAGACTGAAAAGATAATTTGAAAATCAAGAGTGATGGGCTAGGGAAGAGAGCTGCCAGCTAATAAATTCTTAACTTCTCAACCCATAATGCTATTTAATAATACTCTTTTTCACTTAGAAATAAAATATATTGTAATAATTTATTTTAAAAGTGAAAAGATAACTCACTGAATGGGAGAACATATTCACCAATGATACATCCTATAAGTGGTTAATATCTAAAATATATAAAGAACTTATAAAACTCAATACCAAAAATCACACAAACAATTCTACTAAAAAATGGGCAAAGATTCAAAAGACACTTTTCTCCCAAGAGAACATAGAGATGGCCAATAGACATGAAAATATGCTAAAAGTAATTAGTTATCACAGATATACTAATTAAAACCACAATGAGATATCACCTCATGCTATTCAGAATGGCTATCATAAATAAATCAACAAACAGCAAGTGCTGGTAAGGATGTAGAGAAAATTAAACCCTCATGCATGGTTGGTAGAAATGCAGACTGGTGCAACCACTGTAAAAAACAATATAGTTTCCTCAAAAAATTAAAAATAGAACTGCCTTTTAAGCCAGAAATTCCACTGGGTATATATATCTGAAGAGACTCGAGACTCTTATTCAAAAAATATTTGTACTCTCAGTTCATTGAAGTTTTATTTGCAACAGCTCTGGAAACAGCCCAAGTGTCCATCAGTACATGAGTGGATAACAAAGCTGTGGTACATTTACCACCATGGAATACTACTTAGCCATAAAACAGAAGGAACTCTTATTCTTTCTAACAACATAGATAGACCTGGAGAATACTCTGCTAAGTAAAATAAGCCAGTCAGAGAATGACAAATGCCATATGATTTCATTTCATTTTTAATCTAGACTAAAACTAAGATAATGTGTTTTTATCTAGAAAACCAAATGTCATTTCTGAATTAGGGCAGCAACTCTATTGTATAATTTTTTTGGTATTATAATTAGAACGTATTGAGAGCTATTGTATCTACCTTTTAAATGAATATTTGTACCCAAAAGAGAAGAGAAAAATGCGAATTAAATCAATAAAAAAGAAAACAAGTTAACAGGCTTAGTTAAATATTAAAATAATGAAAAATATAAAACAAGCTTAGGGTAGAATAAGAAAATTTGCATACCTGTTAACTTGATATGTCCTATTTCATCAAGCAAAACGCTGTAAGTAAAAATTTACATTCAGTAAGATGGAATAAAATAGCTTATATAAAACATTTCATAAAAAATCTTCACAAAATTAAAATAGGTCACTGTCTATTTGAAATACTGGAAATAAATGATTAATTGAAAATCAATGGGCTTTTCTTGTTATCCAACAACAAAAAGAGGAAGAAAATGACATGTATTTTGCCCAAACTAACTTCAATCAGCTACTTATACCAAGAAATGCCCCCACCCCTCTAGACCATTTATAGTTCTGAATAGCCTAATGAGTACTCTATCATTTTAATCATAAAATGTATGCACATACATTTCTCCTATTGGATTCCCATTTTAAAACACTTTAATTTCAGTGTTTTTGTTTTACTAAAATATACTAGTTTCCAGTAAAGCATTATTTTAATGATTAAATTTTATCATTAATTATTATTGAAATATTTCTGGATTTGTATGTTAGAGCAGTAAAAGAAGACAAATCATTTCTAATTGGATTCCATCCATTTCTTTAACCAACATGTTTTTAATAATGCATTCTTTTTTTTTAAATCACAAGCCATGTGGTTCCAATACACTTTAATTTTTTATTCAATTTTTAAGTTTAGCAAGTCAACTTTTCTTAAACAATACTTTATATGAGTTTCTATCATTTTCTTTAAAAATTTGGTAAATATAAATTTTAAGTTTCAATAGAAAATCTTTAGAAACACCTTAAAATAATTACAACAATATTTTGCATTTTTTTGTAATTATTGTGCCCAGGAAGTTCAAAGCCACACAAATCCTTGCACTATTAAGAGTCATAAGCCTGGGTCACTTAGAAAACATCCTTGGTCAAAGCATTGGAATCCAGTTCATATCAGGAAATGAGTGGGATTCAGAATACCCTGAGCACCAATGTCCAGACTAATATCACAATTTTTATAAACATGTTAGTTGACTTTTTGCTCCACTAGTTTCCCTTTTTATCTTATTTCCATTTAAATTTATGTTTGCAGTTATGGGTCTTTGATAACTGAAGATCACAGGCAAACCACACAGAGTTCTGACCCATCTTTTAAACTTTTAAAATTGTGTTTATACCATATGGTCTAGTGTCTTAGTATTCATTATTCAAGGGTCTTTGGTTATTGGTGGCAGCAAGACTTAATGGTTTTTAACCAGTGGTGCCACAGTCACATTTCACTGTAATATCTAAAGGGTCAAGTAGTGTTTTTGTACCACTATCATTTCAAATTTGGGTACTCTGCCATGGAGCGATCTGTACTGGGCTGAAACTTGACATATGTAATACGCAACATTAAGGTTTATCTCATCTTAGAATAATGAGAGCTATAATGTTGACTCTTGTGTTCTTAGAATTTAAATGCCATAGCTTTCTAAATGATTTTGTCCAAGTTTAATACTCCATTGTAGGAGTTTTGTGACTTTAATTTCAGTGTTTTTGTTTTACTAAAAAATATACCATTTTCCAGTAAAGCATCATATTTTTATTCACTGCTAAATGATAATGCATTGGTACAAACACTATCACATGAATAAATAAAAATGAATAATTGGAAAAAAAAGAAAATCAATGGGTATCTTCTGAAGATTACTTTCTATAAGTTTGATATAACTATGCAATTCATACATATTTTCATATAATCTTTAAATAAAAGATGTAGTGGAGAAAAAAGTCATTATATAACACTGGTAATAGAGATATGTAAGGAGAATATAACTGTACTTTTCTGGCTTCAGGTCTCTATACACAATTCCTAATCGGTGCAGATGATCCAAAGCAAGGGCTAGTTCTGCAAGGTAGAATTTCACATCTTCCTCTGTAAACAGAACCTAAAATAAAATAATAATTTACCATTTGATCATTTTTCAATACTGTATTTTCAAAAAATCACTTCTTTAAAAACCAGTAAACAGACAAATCTAGAAAAAAGGAAATATGAGAAACATGGAATTAACCATTTTAAGAATCTTTTTCAATATTAGCTATTGAAATATAAATATTCCTAAAAGATATTTTATAGTTTGCATGTCTTAAACTGAATGCATTATATAGGATTTACCCTTTATTTGAATATGATTATCATTTTTAGTACTCTACTACAATATAGTAATACCTACAGGATCTTTAAAGTATACAGGATATTTTGGTTTAGCATTGGCAATTCCACTATTTCTATTTTTTCTTCCACTGTTCATTACATCTCAGATTTTCCCCTTTGAGTAGCTCTAATAACTCAAAGTTTCTAATATACCAACACAAAATATTAAATTAGTAACTCATTTTAAACAAAATCCTAAACCAAATCTCTATTCTAAGGGATAGTTCCAGGCCTCTTCTGCTAATAAATTACATGAGTTTAATGGCACTGTATTCCTCAATTATAAGTTTATGACTGGGAATAGAACTTCTAGGATGATGTGAAAAGAACACTGGACTTGGAACCAGAATTAAGAGTATAATGTTTGACATGTCACTTAGCCCTCTGGCCTTCAATTTCTAAACATGTAAAATAAGGATAATAATATCTATTTATCTAACAAGGCTGTTGTGGCAAATTACTTTATATGGGTGAAAAAACACTTCATAAATTGTAAAATGCTATGTGTGTAACTATGAGGTATTATGATTATAGAATTTATGCCTACATTCATATGTGAGTGTTAATTTACACACAGAATTAGGTGCTACTCAATCATTAGATGTAACTTTTAAGATTTATCAAGGGCTTTCAATTTGCAAAGCAACTAACTTGTCTAGAAATTTTAATTGTCATTGATTGGGTTACTAGGGAAGGGTAAATTTTGAATGAAGTATCATAAAGATTTTATAATTGGCTTGCCCATTTAGAGTTATGGCCACTGAATTACACAATGCAGATTCAGTTTACTGGTAAAATTGCAAAGAATGAACAGCTAAAGATAAATTTTGATACTTTACCTACTTTTAAAAATGATTTTTAGAAAAAGATTGTTCATTAAGTTTCAAGAGAGTCCATTTGACGTAATGGCAAAAGTATGAGAACATCATTCCCATTTGATATTTCATTAAGAATAAAAATACTGCCCTGACTGGTTTGGTTCAGTGGATAGAGTGTTTGCCTTCAGACTGAAGGGTCCCAGGTTCGATTCCAGTCAAGGGCATGTACCTTGCTTGCGGGCACATCCCCAGTAGAGAGTGTGCAGGAGGCAGCTGATCAATGTTTCTCTCTCATTGATGTTTCTAACTCTCTATTCCTCTCCATTCCTCTCTGTAAAAAAATCAATAAAATATATTTTAAGAATAAAAATACATGTTACTCTAACGTCTAAGGAAGGCTAATAAAAGTGTTCACTGAAACTAAGAAAACCCTAAACAAAAATTTTGCAAACTCTAAATTAAGGAAACTATGCCTAGGTTATAGTTTATGACAAGCACATTGTCTTGTCATAAAGTTTTGTCTGGAGAAAGCCTCAGGATAGATGCAAATAAACTTATCTAAGTAGAAATTACTTCCAGTCACTTGACATTCATTAGGTTATTACAATCTCCCAAGCAACGCTATGAGGTAGGTATCATTCCTTACATTTGGAAAAAATATCAGTGATGAAAGAACTTGCACAGAAAACACAGCAGGCCCAGGATTTGAACTCAGGAATACTTCTTCCTAAGAACTTCCCCTTCCCCATAAGCCGCTTCTGCCATATGCTGTTACAACTAATTTTTTTAAAGTTTTAGGTTCCTTAATATTAATACTTTTTTATTCATTAATCATTCTATCAAAAGTACACTGAAAATGAAAGTAATCTAAAACCCCAGTTCCTGAGGTAACCATTGCTAGTCTTTTGCTGTTTGATACTCAATCAAATCATTCAAGTATGTATGTATATATGTGTTTTAACACTTTTGAGATCATACTAATACACACACAATATTTAGCAGCCTCCTTTTCCCCTATTTATTATATCATAAGCATTGTCTCATATCTTTAAAACTTATTTATAAAGAAGTTTCAGTAGTGCTATAATATCAACATACTAATTTACCATAATTTACTGAAATGTTCATTTAGGTTATTTCCAGTTTTTCAGTATTTTAAATAATTATTCAATATGCATATATTTTTATATTTATGGTTATTTATCCAATATGAGTTCCTGAGAAATAAAACAAGAAATATTGGATCAAGGAGAAGAAATAGTACAACTTTCTAGACATACTAAAAAATTATTTTGCAAAGAGGTTATAATAATTCCCACTCCCATCAGCAGTTTATAAAAGCATTTGTCTCATCACATTCATCATAGCACTGAATATTGCCCTTTTAAAAATATTTTCTAATTTGATATAAAAATGACATAAATTCCTTTAATTTAAATTTTCATTGTTAGGCTATACATTTTCTTAATGTTTAGTGGCCTATTGTTTTAAAGAATTATAAGTCATGCTTTTGCCTATTTTCCAGTATGGACTTACTGTTTTATCAGTAAGTATAAGCTTGTTAAATATTAAAAGTGTCAGTTCTCCATTATATTACTTGTTAGTATTTCCCCCAATTTGTGCTGGTTTTTGATGTTCAATAATTTATAATTTTATGTAGTCAAGTTTATATAATCATTTCTGTGTGATTTTACTTCATTATTTTAATGATTAAAGAGATCTCCATTCAATAGTCAAATACACATTCAGCTGCATCTTCATTTAGAATAATTATTTTCCTAGATTTGTCACTTTAACATAAGTAAAATTTATCTTCGGATAGAGATGACATTTTAAAATGACTTATTTTCTATAATATGTAACCAATTTCTCATATACTGCTTGCTGAACAATCTTTTTGTCTTTAACTTATGATATTTTTTCTAACATAATATATGTTAAGTCATATATACCAGAATATTCCTTGGTTATCCAGAATGTGTCTAGTCTTGTGTTGATAATATGTTTTGCTTATAACAACAGCTTTATAAAGTTTTAGGAGGTAGAGCAAGAAAATGGTATTATTTATTTTAAAAATGTCTTGGTATTTTTCACCTGTTCGCTTCTCCAAATAACCTGGCAAAATCATTCTGTCAATATCAAACAAACAAAAATAACTATTGGTGGATTTATGGGGAATTTCTTAAGCTGATAAATTAATTCTGGAAGAATTTAAAACTTTACGATTATGAGTCACTCATCCCAACATATTTTCTTTATATTAGCAAAGTAAGGCATGACTTAAGAGTTTTTTTTATTTGTGTGCATGTGTATTTTAGAGAAGAGATATTTGAGGAGGTACCATCCTTTTGAAATATGCATGAGGCACATTATAAAATTCTTAACCTAGAAATATAATTTTAAAATATTTTTCTAAGGCATAGATAAAAATCTACACTTTGGATAATATAACAGTCTTCGTACATACAAGTGAAGTATAACCAATAAAAAACTCCTTATTAATAAGCTGTGTATAGACATAACCATAAAATCATTTTTCAAAGCCTGTTCAACGCATATACTAATTTATTTTTTGGGGGAAATGCATTTAAAATGCTTGCTCTTACCTAATATTCCAGACTTAGGAATCAAAACTTACTGACTGCATCACTGTGCTAGTATGGGTTTAGATAGTCCCACATCGAGAATGGAGGTCTGAAGAGTTTAAAAAAAAATTAGAAATGACTACAAGAATTCTCATACACATTCTTGACACTTCTACAATCTAACTCAAGAAATCATAAACACTAGAGCCTTGTTATACTATTTGTCTCTCTATGTCTTGGGATCAGCTTTTAACAAGGTCCTGTAAAGACCCTCCTTGGAAGGGGATTCTATACAGACTCTACCATATTCTGAATTCTGTTCTATAGTAAACAATATACCAAGATCACAGTCTATATTCATGCATGGTATAATCTGCACTGGAGGGAGACATATATAAGGCAGAGATCTTAGCCAATTAAGAACTGCTAGCATCCCAGAAGCACACTGTTCCTTTTTCATAGCAACTTTCCAAACTCTGGGATTCAACAGTAGCTCCTCTACACTCAACATTTTAATTCTACACGTGAGATATTGAGTCACATTCACCCAATTAAAGTGCTACCTCCAGACTACCACTTTAAGACAAAATGAAGTAGACAAGGACAGGATTTACTCTCCCACCTGAAACCAGTAAAGCACAGGACAAAATATATGAAAAGACACTTTTCAAGACATTAAACATCAGGCAACAAAAGGACAGTGAATACTGAGAGATGGGAAACAAATGAGATAATCCCTATGACTGTCCTAGCTTACTACCTGGAAAGAGTTTTCAAGCAGATAGAGTCTGGAAGACTCCCTGAGTTGATGAGACAAAGCAGAGTCTGGGAAGAAAATAAGGGTAAAATTCACAAGATAGAGCACAGAAAGAAAAATTGCAGACAAGAAGAATTGAGTTATATGTATGACCTTCCTCAACTATTCAGCAGAGAAATACTCAACACATGTGAATGAAGAAACTATCCTGATCCAGGAAAAGAACCAATGAAAGAATTAGAGAAACTGATCCATGAAGCTCAAACAAGGCCAGAAGAATTCCTGTTACCTCTGGCCAGAGTAAAAAACCTTATAGTTTACAGGTTATTAGATAAGCAAGTGGGTTTTGCATTAAAATAGAGGAAAATTAACCCATAATTAAATGCACCTCTGATCCAATTTAACAACCAGAATTAAACTAGCTACACATTCTTGAACAAAGCTAAATGATATTTATAAGAATACACAAATATTCATCACCTAACAAGGTAAATTTCTGAATGTCTGTCATCCAATAAAAAATTGCCAATTGTGAATATGAAGAAAATACATGAGCTCAGGAAATAAACAATCCTAAAGGACTAAGTGAAAGAATTTGCAGAACCTACAAATGACCAGGAAAAGGCCTGTTCCCACCAGTAGGAGTGAAAAACTTTCATAATTCACGTGGTGTTACTTACAGTACTAAGAAATCATGATTCAGTATTGGAAGAAAACAATCCTAGATTAAACTCGGCTCTGGTCCCACATAACAAAGATAAAAATAAGACTTAAAAGGTTAACTGCATCCAAGAATAAAGCTAGATACTACTTATAAGAAAAAAAATAAGTATTTAGAGTAAAAGAAAACTAAATTCATAATGTCTGTCATCCAATATTAAATTACCATGCAATTGCACTGCCACTGAAACAAAAAAAGAAGCAACAGACAACACTTAAATAAATAGCTGTGTTGCAATAAAACCTTTTTTTTAATTGGCCATATTTAGCATGAGACAATAAATACCTGATTCCTGAGTTAATTACAATAGGCCTGGCTTGCATGGCTAAGTTGGTTGGAGCTGTGTCCTGTGCAGCAAAATGGTGGGGATTCAATTCAAGGTCAGGGCACATACCAAGGTTGCAGGTTTGATCCCTAGTCAGGAAACATGTAAGAAACAACCAACTGATGTTTCTTTCTCACATCATTGTCTCTCTGTCTTTGTCTCTCTCTCCCTTCTTCTACCTAAAATCAAATTTTACAGAGAGGAAGGAAGAGGGAGAGAGAGATAGAAACATATCTCTCTCCCTCTTTCTTCCTCTCCGAAAAGCTCTCTCTCCCTCTTCCTTCTTCTCTGAAAATCTCTCTCTTCCTCTTCCTTCCTCTCTGAAATCAATAAAAATATATATTTTTTTAAAAAAATAAAGAATTCTTTTTCTCACTGGGGTGGTGGGGGCTTGCCCTCGGGGGTGGGAGTGGCCAGGAAAGGGGTGAAGGGGGGTTGGGGGGGAAAAACATATGTAAAACTTTAAACAATAAAAAAAGAAAAAAATAAATAAAATAAAATTTTACAAAAAGATTTATACTACAAACCCTAAAGCAGCCCTTAAAATAAAACAAGTAGGGTAGATAAAAAGCCAATGACAGAAAAATTAAATACAATTGTGAAAGTTCTTGATCTTTAAAAATTGAAAAATGAACTTCATCAAGAGGAAAAACAAAACAAAACTGCACAGTCCTAATAGTCTAGTAGCAATTATAATGCACAATTCAGTGATTGTAAAGTTTCCTGTAATAAGCAATGTTTGTTTCCTATTTTGATACCTCTTAAACTTCTGTCTCTGTGTGTTTTTGTATTTTTACTGAGTGTAAATATTTGTTATATTTTTAGTTAGGAGAATTTAAAAGTACCATTTATTATCATAGCTACTGATGCATTGGTAAAATCAATAAAGAACCTTCATTAAAAAAATTGCAGAGTAAGGTGGGAAAATCAGGCGGGGGGTGAAGAACAGATGGGGCCAAATTACAGAACGTTAATAAAAAAGAAAAAAGAAAAAAAAAGCGAGATAAAAGAAGATATAACCAAGTGAAAGAATACACCATGTTCATGGATTAGAAGAATTAACATAATTCAAATGTCCATACTACTCAAAACAATCTATAGATTCAGTGTAATCCCTATTAAAATACCAATGACATATTTCACAGATTTAAAACAAATATTCCAAAGATTTAATCTAATAAAAGAGAAACATGCAAATTGGTGTCACTCTGCTACACCCCAAGCCATGCCCACCAGACAATCAGAGCAACTATATGCAAATTAACCCAACCAAGATGGAGGCTGGCAGCCATGGAGCTGGAGCAAGCAGTAGGCTTGGTTACCCCTGCGATGGAGGAAGCCAAGCTTCCCACGTAGCTGCCGGCTCTGAGCTCTGCTCAAGGCAACGAAGTTTCAATTATAGAAAATAAATAAACCTGATAGCTCCTTCCAGTCCATGGCCATGGCCAGCCTGAAAACAGCCTCAGCCCCTCACTCAGGCTGGCCAGGCACCCCAGCGGGGACCTCCCCCCCAGAACCCTGAAGGGGCTGTGGCCAGCCTACAAACAGCCATCAACCCCTCACCCAGGCTGTCCAGGCACCCCAGTGGAACCCCACCCTGATCCAGGACACCCTTCAGGCAAATCAGCCAGCCCCCACCCATGCACCAAACCTCTATCCTCCTATATAATAAAAGGGTAATATGCAAACTGACCCTAACAGCAGAACAACTGGGAATGACTGGTCACTATGACACACACTGACCACCAGGGGGCAGACGCTCAATGCAGCAGCTGCCCCCTGGTAATCAGTGCGATCCCACAGGGGGAGCTCTGTTCAGCCACAAGCCAGGCTGACAGCTTCCAGTACAGCGGTGGTGGTAGGAGCCTCTCCTGCCTTCTCAGCAGTGCTAAGCATGTCCAACTGCAGCTTAGGCCTGCTCCCTGCTGGCAACTGCACATCCCCTGAGGGCTCCCGTGCTGCCAGAGGGATGTCTGACTGCCAGCTTAGGCCTGATCCCCCACAGAGAAGACCTAAGCCAGCAAGTGGACATCCCTTGAGGCATCCTAGACTGAGAGAGGGCACAGGCCACGCTGAGGGACCCTCTCAAGTGCACACATTTTTGTTCACCAAGCCTCTAGTATGGAAATAAAAAAGAACCCAAGTGCCTGTAGCAATCTTGAGAAAGAAGGATAAAGTTAGAGGGTTCACAATAACAGATATCAAGCTAGCCTATAAAGCCATTATAAACAAGATAGCCTGGTACTGGCACAAGAACAGGCATATATTTCAATGGAAGAGAACAGAGAAGCCAGAAATCGACCCAAGACATTATGCTCAATGAATGTTTGACAACGGAGGCAAGACATTATCTTCAATAACTCTTGTTGGGAAAATTGGACAAGTACATACAAAAAATGAAACTAGACCACCAGCTTACGACATAAATAAGAATAAACTAAAAATGAATAAAATACTTATATGTAAATCATGAAACCATAAAAATTTGGAAGAAAATATATGCAGCAAAATATTAGACATCTAAAATAGCGGAATTTTCACTGATATGATTAGGGCAAGAGAAACAAAGGAAAATATAAACAAATTGACTGCATCAAAATAAAAAGCTTCTGCACAAAAATATAAACCAGCATCAGAATGAAAAGGAAACCCACTGTATGGGAGACATTTACCAATGATACATCTGATATGAGGTTAATTCCAAAAATATATAAAGTACTCATATAACTCAACCAAAGGAAGACAATCCAATTTAAAAAATAGGCCAATGATGTAAATAGACACTTCTTTAAAGAGGTCATACAAATTGCCAACAAATATTTAAAAATGCTCAATATTACTAATCATCAGAGAGAGGCAAATTAAAAGGACAATGAGGTACCACTTAACACTTGTCAGCATGGCTACCATCTAAACTAATAAAAGCGAAATATTAAAATTAACCGTTTCTCCGAGACAGGGTAAGCCACGCCCACCAGCCAATCAGAGCAGCTGTATGCAAATTAGCCCAGCCAACATGGCGGCCGCCACTCATGGACCTGAGTAAACAGCCCTTTCCATTGCGGCAGGAGCGAAAGTGAAGCTGAGCCCTTCAGCTCAGCTCTGATTAAACTGCCTCTAGCAAAAACACAGCTTTGAAACATTGTAACAATCATAGAATCCTCCGGAGCTGAAGGAAAGAGCAGCTCCGGCCTAACCAGTAAAAGTAACAATTGTTTCATTATAGACGCTGCGAGGTGAGGCAGAGGAGGCTTCGTTAGTAGTTAGAAGGCCGCCTTAAAGGAACAGTGTATCAATTATAGAAGATAAACAAAGGCCTTCAAGGAACAGTATCAATTATAGGAGAAAAAACTCCAGAACCTGTGTCCAGCCGGCCTTGCTGGGACGT
>PVJC01044768.1:0-13974 GCA_004026665.1 Murina feae
GGCAAGTAGACACACACAGGAGGACTGCTCTGAGCCTCAGATGCGGCTGGGGGCAGGTCCCCAGTGGCGAGACACACACACACACACACACACAGACAAAAGGCGCCTGGCAGACTGGGGCCATCATAGGACATTCACTGAGGGGTCCCAGACTGTGAGAGGGCACAGGCCAGGCTGAGGGACTCCCTCCACCCCGAGTGCACAAATTTTTGTGCACCGGGCCCCTAGTGCAATAATAATAATAACAATAATAATAATAATAATAGTTAACATTCCAGAACAATGATACTAGTAATAATATCTAATCCTACCTAATAAATGGTTAATATGCAAATTAACCATCACTCCATCACAAAGATGGTGGCACCCATAGCCACAAGATGGGAGCACCCTGTCCTCTCAGCCTTGCCAGAGTCCCCCAGTCCCAGAGGGCCGGCCACTGAGAGTGGGCAGTGTGAGCGGCCTGGCTTAATGCTTGCTTTGTTGCCATGGTGACGAGGCATGTGTTTCACCCGAGCTGCTGAGAGCCTCTGAGCAGGGGTACAGAGCAGCTGGGGGGAAAGCAGAGCAGCCGGTGCGGGGAAGAGAAGCTTGCGTTGTCACCCCAGTGATGAGGCAAGTGTACTGCACCTGATTGTGAAATGCCTCCAGCCAGGCTGGGTGCAGATGCTTGCGTCATTGCAGGCAGGGCTGAGGACGCACCCCCCCCCCCATGCATGTATTTCATGCACCAGGCCTCTAGTATTTTAATAATCTTTACTAAGGGACTTGCCTAGTTCCAAATGATATATGTCCCTGCACACAGATGTAGTAAGATTTAATTTTCTCAATGACACTATGAAATTAGTCACACCCGCATGTCCATTTTAAATTGAGTCTATTAAGATAAAAAATTTTAGGTAAATTTGCTGAAGTTTCAAAATGTTTATGTTACAGGCAGTATTTGTAATCCAGATGTAATGGCTTAGAATCCATGTTCTTGAATGTCATTCAGAGATATGTCCTTTGCCTTCTTTTTATTAGATGCACGTCTTTGGATGTTCCTTCTTTCAATAATAAAACAGAACAAGGAAATTGATTTTATTCAGGCTATTGCAAGAAAGAGAGCACCCAAGATTTCAAGATGAGAGTGCAGGATGATAGATATCACTTTATCTATATACTAGAGGTTCCATGCATGAAATTTGTGTAAGGGGCTCAGCCCTTGCAGCCCCTGCTGCTTTGGCCGGCCCTGGCAGCCCTAGATTTTTCCAGAAGGTCATCCAGATGGTTGTTCTTCTGTTCAATCTAATTGGCATATTAGCTTTTTATTTTATAGCATATAAAAGGCTAAGTGACCCACCATCTGTCAGTCCAACCATCGAACCGATCAACCAACTAGTCAGTACATATGACACGCACTGGCAATTTAAAAATAAATGTTGACCTGCCCATGTATGATACATATAAAATTTTCCTTCTTAGAGGGGATTTTTGACAATGTCTCAGTGTTGTTCCACATGCTATGTGATTAGCCATAGTACAAACAAGTTTAAAGTACTATGGTGTTTGGGAATGTTTTAGACAGTTGTCTCTTAAAACAAATATGAGATCAGAGGATTATAGCGAATGCTTACAGCGAATTGTTAGTCATACTGGGAGATGGCAGACTTGATAGCAGGTTTTATTTAGAAATGGATATTACTGAAATTCCCCATGAAATGATTTGTAATGGATCTTTTATTGAAGCTACCTTTGGATATAGAATATCTATAGATACTATTAAAATATATCTAAATATGATGCAATTCTTTGTCCTAAAAATAAACATGTTCATAAATTAAATGAAGAAATTTTGGATCTCAATGGAGATTTTCATACCTATTTGAATGATGATTCCATTGATTCAACGGTTGATGCTGAAAAGAAAAATTTTCCCATCGAATTTCTTACTGGTATTACTCCTTTGGGAATGCCATGTTATAAATTAAAATTGAAAGTAGGTGCAATTATCATGCTACTGAGAAATCTGACTAAGAAATGGGGTCTTTGTAAAGGTACTAGATTTATTATCAAAAGATTGCAACCTAACTTAATTGAAGCTGAAGTATTAACAGGATCTGTGCAAGGTGAGGTTGTTCTAACTCCAAGAATTGATTTGTCCCCATCATTCACTGGCCTCTCATTTAAATTAACTGAATGACAGTTTCCCATGATGCCACATTTGCAATGACTATTAATAAATCACCAACTGCATATTTCACAGACCTAGAACAAACTTTCCAAAAATTAATCTGGAATTAAAAAAGACCTGATTAGCTGCAACAATCCTGAGAAAGAACAAAGTAGGTCGGATCTCAATACCAGATATCAAGCTATATTACAAAGTCACTGTTCTCAAAATTTGCCTGGTACTGGCACAAAAACAGATAAATGGAATAGAAGGGAGAACCCCAAAATCGACCCAATCCACTATGCTCAATTAATATTCAACAAAGGAGGCATGAACATACAATGGAGCCAAGAGTCTCTTCAATAAATGGTGTTGGGAAAATTGGACAGATACATGCAAAAAAATGAAACTAGACCACCAACTTACACCATTCATAAAAATAAGCTCAAAATGGATAAAGGACTTAAACATAAGACGAGAAAACATAAAAATACTAGCAGAATCTATAGGCAGCAAAATAGCAGACATCTGCCTAAGGAATTTCTTCACTGATACTGCTCCTAGGGCAATGGAAACTAAAGAGAAAATAAACAAATGGGACTACATCAAAATAAAAAACTTCTGCACAGCAAACGAAACCATTAACAAAACAACAAGAATGCCCACTGCATGGGAGAACATATTTGCCCATGTTATCACCAATAAGGGTTTAATCTCCAACATTTACAGGGAACTCATACAACGAAATGAAAGGAAGATAAACAACCCAATAAAAAAATGGGCAATGACCTAAATAGAAACTTTTCAAAAGAAGACAGAAGGAAGGTCAAAAGACATATGAAAACATGCTCAAAGTCACTAATCATCTGAGAGATGCAAATCGAAATGACAATGCGGTACCATCTCACACCTGTCAGAATGGCTATCATCAACAAATGGTTTTGCTCAGTGGATAGAGCATTGGCCTGCAGACTCAAGGGTCCCAGGTTCGATTCCAATCAAGGGCATATACCTTGGTTGCAGGCACATCCCCAGTAGGGGGTATGCAGGAGGCAGCTGATCGATGCTTCTCTCTCATCAATGTTTCTAACTCTCTATCTCTCTCCCTTCTTCTCTGTAAAAAATCAATAAAATATATTTAAAAAAACAAACAAAAAACAAATAAACAAACAAGTGCTGGAGAGGATGTGGAGAAAAAGGAACCCTCATGTACTGCTGGTGGGAATGCAGACTGGTGCAGCCACTGTGGAGAACAGTATGGAGTTTCCTCAAAAAGTTAAAAATGGAACTCCCATTTGATCCAGTGATCCCACTTCTAGGAATATATCCCAAGAAACTAGAAACACCAATCAGAAAGGATATATGAGTCCCTATGTTCATAGCAGCACAGTTCATCATAGCTAAGATTTGGAAACAGCCTAAGTGCCCATCAGCAGATGAATGGATTAGAAACAGTGGTACATCTACACAATGGAATACTGTGCTGCAGTAAAAAAGGAGTTCTTACCATTCGCAACAGCATGGATGGAACTGGAGAGCATTATGCTAAATGAAATAAGCCAGGCAGAGAAAGATAAATACCACATGATTTCACTCATTTGTGGGATATAATGAACATAAACTGATGAACAAGGACAGATCCAGAGACTGAGAGACATCGATTGGACCATTGGGCCTCAGAGGGAAGGTGGGGGGGGGGGGTAAGGAGGAGAAATAAACCAAAGGACTTGTATGCAAGCATATAGTCCTAATCAATAAACATGGACAACAGGGGGCTGAGGGCATGAGTGGGGAGGGTATGGGGTAATGTGGGGATAAGGACACATACATAATAACTTAATTAATAAAAAATTAAACTCTTATAAAATAAATAAATAAATAAATAAATAAATAAATAAATAAATCACAAGGACAAACTCTAGACAGAGTAGGAATATTTCTACATGAACTCATTTTCAGACATGGTCAGTTATATGTTGCTTTCTCTCGAGTTCTAAGACCATATGACATTAAAGTTAAAGTTGTAAATACTTCATCACAAAGGAAATTAGTCAAACGCTCAGAGATTTTTACTCTTAATGTGATATACAGGGAGATATTAGAATAATTTTAATCAATTTTTCAGTCATTGTTTTTATCAATGCTGTTTTTATTATTTTTATATCATGTCTTTCTTGGTTTTATATCATGTTATTGTTTATTTATTAATCAATTTATATATTATTTTCATATACATTTTACAAATTTTATTTTATCTCTGACACTTCTATTACAGAGAAAGGGTGAATAACTATATTAAAATATTTTGTATCTTAATTTTATAATACTACTAGAGGCCCGGTGCATAAAATTTGTGCACAGAATGGGGGTGGGGGTGGTGGTAGTGTCCCTCAGACCAACCTGCACCCTTTCCAATCTGGGACCCCTTGAGGGATGTCCAACTGCCCATTTAGGCCCCATCTCACATTGCTTTCACAATCCAGGACTGCTGGCTCCCAACCTCTCGCCTGCCAATTGCCCCTAACCACTCCCCTGCCAGCCTGATAAATGCCTAACTGCTCCTGTGCCAGCCTGATTGCCCCTAACTGCCCTCCCCCTGCCAGGATGGTCCACCCCAACTGCCCTCCCCTGCAGGCCTGGGTCCTCCCCAACTGTCCTCCCCTGAAGGCCTGGATCTCCCCCAACTGTCCTCCCCTGCAGACCTGGGTCCCTCCCAACTTCCCTCCCTTGCTGGCCATCTTGTGGCGGCCATCTTTTACCACATGGGGGCAGCCATCTTGTGATGGTCAATTTGCATATTACTCTTTTATTAGATAGGATATTATATATACTATTTGACATGTAATTTTTTGCAGTAGCATAATTACTGCACAAATCTTTCTTCTAATTAATTTTCTTTCAATGTGCATAAATCTGTGTACTGGGCCAGTGGTAATTTTATAAGAAATGATAGATGAATAATAGTTTAAATGATTTAGAGTCAGGATTGATTTTGCTTTCAGGGGATGTCACAGTCAGTCAGCAAAACAAGAAATATTTATTTCTGTATCTAGCTATTTTAGAGAACAAACAATTCAGCTAATCATTCATGAGGAAAAAAATGGAAAGTCAGAGGGTATTTTTCTGGCCTTGTTAAGTTTACACAAAATGTCAAAGATCTGTGTTTAGCCTTTTCATAGCTAAACAAGGGAGTTATATGTCAGTCTTATGGGAGTCTATAACTTATGAAACAGATTGGACAGCAAGTCTAAATAAATCATATGGAGAAGTATTGCTCTTTGTGATAGGTCATACTCCAGGAAACAAAAGAGTGGAGAAGATTTATTAATCATTGCTATTTCTAGGGCTTGGATAAAGTTAAACATTGTCATTTCTTAGGGATTTTCTATATCTCTACTTAACTTTTATTTTATTTGGCTAGTTTTTCTTATGTAATATGGTTTGGGGTAACAGATGTCTCCTAATATTTTTAAAACTCTCTGAGAGGAGAAGGCAGAAGAAAATTTAATTGTGTTACTTAAAACTGAAAGTTCTAAAAATAAATATTAGATACAAGACCACAAAAGAGATATGTAAGACAATGAAAGCATTTCCATATCATAGGTGTTACTTAATTATATTCTTTTATATCTATTTTTTTCTTTGGCACTTTTTTTATTTCCTAAGAACTTGTTCTTATCATTGTTCATGTAGATATTTTATTATCAAATCAGTTATAAGAATTTCACTTTATTTCCTAGCAAAAATTCCATTGTGCAGACATCTTTACTATTCTGCTAAATTTTATAGAATCAGAACTAAGAAAATATTGCCAAATAATTTTAAGGGAATTTTATTATTAGATTCAAAGTTATTTAAAGTATTAATAAAAATTTGGGGTATTTAATTTGTTTTCCAAAATACACAAGGTAATTTTAAATATGGACCAAAAGACAGGCTTATATAAATTGACTGTTTATTTGATTATTGTTATATAACATTGCAAATATATTAAATATGATGTTAGTATTGCTTTTTATTACTTAGAAAAAAAAATTTGGATTTTATGTACAATAGGTCATTATTAAAATTCTCCACTTGCAAACTTTACAATCTGCAAGTTTGCCAAGTGTATCAACGATCATGTAGCCAAAAAAGAAAGGAACACCTGAAGATAATAATTATAACCTTGCAAGAAAAAGATGAGGATTCCCTGACTATTTACCTCCCTAGAACTGAGTGAAGATGTTTGAATTTTTCTGAAACTGATAATAACGGTATTAAGGTTTTAATCAAACAAATGTGATTCTATTTGAGATTGTTTTTTATGTATTTTATGTACTATTAGTGAGTAATAAACATGAGAACTTTTATATATCTAACCATGTATTTCAGCTCCAAAAGGGGCTTAAGTTGACACACAAAAAATAAGGCATTTACATAGTGAAGCAATATAAGAAAAGTGGTATTATGTAATTATATCAAAATGAGTTTTATATTTTCCTACTTTGGGGGAATGGATTGTGGCAGATGACCATAATTTATTTGAAATAATAAATGGTCACTAGTTAAAGTTACAATAAAATATGAATCTCAAATATTACAAGTGAATATTACCCAGAGAATGTGGGGCACCATAATTATAAATGGCCTAGTTATTATTTAAATATGTTTCAAATTTCAATGCCTCAAACTTAAAAGAAATAAAACATTGGAGACAGTACAGTGGAAAGGAAAAGAGATGATTAAACAGCTAGAAAATCAGAATAACATGTAATCTAAAAAGTGATATTTTTGTGACTTGAATAAAACACATTAATGAAGAGACCTAATAATAGCATTGTATGTGATATGTGAGTGAGCTCATATATTAGTAGATGGACAACTGTTCTCCCCTTGCACAAAGGCAGAACCAAAGAACTGAAATAAATTGCAACAGTAATGATTTAGTCTAAAAGTTAGAAAATTCAGGAGATATTACTCTAACCAATGACCTCAAGTTTATATCACTCTGCAAAGAATTTTGAAGAAAAAAGTGCATGGCCTTTTTTCATGATGATGTGTAATTAATTAGTCATTTAGTCTTTCTAAATCTTAGTATCCTCATCTATGAAAAAGTTAAAAATCAAGTACATTTTCATCACAACTTATTAATGGTCTTCTTTCACCAGCAATATCTAATTTTTTATCACCACAACAATTCTATGAATTAGATGTGGCAAGAATCTATATGCTGTCCTATGGTACAGGACACAGACTCAGAGTCCCAGGGGTTCTCAGGGATGTCAACCTAGATCACAAAATTCTTGTAGTACTTGTGCTTCCCCTACACCATGCTCAATTGTATCGGACTTCTTAATCTACAATTTAATTTTATTATTACACTAGAAGCCCGGTGCACAAAAATTTGGGCACTCAGGGGGGTTCCTCAGCCTGGCCTGTGCCCTCTTACAGTCTGGGAACCCTTAGGGGATGTCCACTTGCTGGCTTAGGCCCACTCCACAGGGGATTGGGCCTAAGCTGGCAATCAGACATCCTTAGTGCTGCTGAGGAGGTGGGAGAGGCTCCAGCCAACACCGCTGTGCTGGCAGCCATCAGCCTGGCTTGTGGCTGAGCAGAGCTCATGCTGTGGGAGCGCACTGACCACCGAGGGGCAGCTCCTGCATTGAGCGTCTGTCCCCTGGTGGTCAGTGTGTGTGTGTCATAGTGACCAGTCATTCCCAGTCATTCTGCTGTTAGGATCAATTTGCATATTACCTTTTTATTATATTGGATGTTGAGCAAAGCCTAATATTACACAGGAGAAAAATATAAAAGCCAACTCCATAAATCTCAGCACTCACTTGATCTCTACTCATACGGTCCCAAGAAAAGAGAAAAACAGTTTGGCTCAGTGGATAGAGCATCGGCCTGCAGACTCAAGGGTCTTGGGTTCGATTCTGGTCAAGGGCATGTACCTTGGTTGTGGGCATATCCCCAGTAGGCAGTGTGCAGGAGGCAGCTGATCAATGTTTCTCTCTCATCGATGTTTCTAACTCTCTATCCTTCTCCCTTCCTCTCTGTAAAAAAAAAATCAATAAAATATATTAAAAAAAGAAAAGAAATGATTCATATATACCAAGGAAAAGTATTCTTTGAAGTTAATATTAATCTATGAAAAATAAAATGTGGACATAACACTGCAAGATATTAATTATAAAAACATTTCAATATTCCAAGGACATATTTGATCTCTTAAATTTTAAACAAAGTATGCATTATGTTTGCTTAATAAGCACTCATTAATTTTATTGATAAACTGTCTAATATTCTAGCTAATTTGATTTTGAATCAAGGTCTTGTTTTTTGTTTTTATTGCACAATATATAGTTGATTAATTAATTACAGCATAGTTATTACATAATACTAATATTGGAAAAAGTGAAAATATGAAATTATCTTTAGGGAACATGATATGCATAAGTATAAAACTTATTTTCTGTGTAATTAGACTAAAAGGAAAAAAATCTGTCTTTGATACCTGTAGAATATTGAGTTGAAGCACCTAATAATTATCAATTAGAAATTGATTATTATTTTGAATACATTTTGAAATTCAACACAGTTTTTATATCTGGTGAAATATTGACCTTGCTCTATTGCCCCCCACCAAAGGGTCAATAAGTCTCTGCTTCTATATCTTGCTGTAATTATTTCTCAGAAAATCGATTTTATTATATTTTTCCATATATTCTTACTAGAATATATTTCTAAGAGGATCTTAGTAGGAAAATTGCATATAAATATATTTTGAGATTTCATCTAATCTAATAAAAGAGTAATATGCAAATTGACCATCACTCCATTACATCTAAGCCATGCCCACCAGCCAAGCCACACCCATCAGCCAATCAGAGTGACTGTATGCAAATTAACCCAGCCAAGATGGTGACCAGCAGCCACAGAGCTAGAGCGAACAGGAGGCTTCCGTTGCACCAGTGAAGGAGGAAACTGCCTGCCTCACCCGGATGTGGCCTCTGCTCAAGGCAACAAAATTTCAATTATAGAAGCCACGCAGCTGAAGCAAACAAGAGGCTTAGTTTCACCAGCGATGGAGGAAACTGCCTGCTTAAGCTGGCTTTGGCCTCCACTCAAGGCAACAAAGTTTTGATTATAGAAGATAAATAAACCCCAGAAACCTGATTCCTGCCAGCCTCGCTGGGACGTTGGGTCAATGGGAGCTGTGGCCAGCCTGCAAGCAGCCATCAGCCTCTGACCCAGGCTGGCCAGGCACCCCAGCAGGACCCCACTCTGACCTGGGACACCCTTCAGGGCAAACCAGCCAGCCCCTACCCATGCACCAGGCCTCTATCCTACATAATCCTATATAACAAAAGGATAATATGCAAATTGACCTTAACAGCAGAACCACTGGTAATGTCTCGTCACTATGACACACACTGACCACCAGAGGACAGATGCTCAATGCAGGAGCTGTCCCTGGTAGTCAGGGCACTCCCACAGGGGGAGCTCTGCTCAGCCACAAGCCAGAAGGCTGCCAGTACAGCAGTGGTTGTGGGAGCCTCTCCTGCCTCAGCAGTGCTAAGGATGTTCGAGTACAGCTTAGGCCTGTTCCCCACTGGCAAGTGGACATCCCCTGACGGCTCCTGGGCTGCCAGAAAGATGTATGATTGCCATCTTAGGCCTGATTGCCCGGGGAGCGGGCCTTAGCCAGCAAGTGGACATCTCTGGAGGGGTCTCAGACTTTGAGAGGGTACAGGCTTGGAAGAGGGACCCCCCTCCCACCCATGTGCACAAATTTTTGTGCACTAGGCCTCTAGTTAATTAATAAAAAGAGAAGCAGACAAAAGTATATGGAAAAAGATAATAAAATAGATTTTCTGAGTAATGACAGCAAGATATAGAAGCAGAGACTTATTTATAAAATTACAGCCAATTGAGTTCTTAAAAAAATCACCTGAGCTTCTGCCAGACCTATTATTTGATTAAACTGTGAGATTACTGGAGGAGAAGTGAGGAGGGAAGAGGTAGAAGAGGTCATATGGGGGATAAATGGTTATTGAAAGTGACTTGGTTTGAAGTGGTGAGCACAATACAATGTACAGAGGATTGTGCACTTGCAACCTATATAATGTTATTAACTATTGCCATCCTTATAAATTCAATAATAACCATGATTACATTATTTGTAAGTAGAGAATAATCAAATATTGGAATTTTTTTATTCACCAGATAGATTTCATAATGGCTCATAAAGGCATTGCATTCTCTGTATACCTGATTCTTATTCTGGTGAATTTACTCTCTGAAACCTCATTTTTATAACGAATGTCAATTTTCTGTCCAAGAATGCTAAGAGACAACTATATTTTTTGAAGAGAAAGGCAAGAATTTTTTTAAAGCCCTGTACATAATTAATACTCTCATTTCATTCATATTTTATGTTTATTTGATGTGTTCTAGAGGTAGGTGTACATTATACAAAGCAACCTCCTTTTTCCTAAGCAGTTACAGTTCACTATAGAATGAAACCACAAAGAAGATTGTGCTTTTCCCACAGCAAACAGAAAAGAAAGGTTGTAGGAATTACTTAAATCGTGACCTTTGGAGACAGACAAACCTGGTTTTAGTATGCCATTTATTTATTTATTTATTTATTTATTTATTTATTTATTTATTTTTCTTAGTCACAATACTGTACCTTTCCCCATACTTTATCATCTTAAGTAATTGCACTATTATTCATACAACCTAGAAATCTAGGGAACATTCTTTGGTTCTTTATAAAAATTATTACATATGTTAGATCTTTAAAGAATTCCTATAAATTTAAACTAAAAAATATATTAATTTCTTTCTACTGTGACTACTACACTACTAATATGACACATAAATAAACACACTTATGCATATGAATATATATTTGGAGATAGATAAGTATCTACAAATGTATTGCTTCCTATGACAATCATTATCTATAGTATAATAGGGTAATATGCTAATTAGACTGCACATCTTCTGCACTTGATTCTGGACATCCTTCCTGACAAAGCTGGAGCTGGAGGGAAGTCAGTTGGGTCCCAGGTGCCTGCTGGTGGCCAGAGGAGGGAAGCCTGGGTCCTGGGTGCCAGAGGGAAGCCAGTGCCGGAAGCCGGGAGAGGGAAGGCCTACTCTTGTACAAATTTTCATGCATTGGGCCTCTAGCCCTATATAATAAAAGCCTAATATGTAAATTGTCACCTTGACCAGGAGTCCAACCAAGAGTTTGACCGGGGAGGAGGGTGGGGAAGGAGCACCAGCAACTGCCCATGGCTCCTCCCCCTGGCCAGAGATGGCAGTGGGAGTGGCAGGAGGCAGGTGGGGAAAGGGAAGCTCCCAGCCAGCGATGGAGGCCGGCAGCTGATAAGAACCCTACCCATGTGCATTGGGTCTCTAGTATATAAATACATGTAGATATATTATATCCTTTCAATATAAATTAATATATAAAAATATACCAGATATTACGTTGTGATTATTCAATTAAAATGATTTTAAATGTATATATACATCTTTTATATTTAATAATCACTAAACATTAATGCTACATAGAGAGTAGCATTATTTTCCCCATTTACAAGTGATGAAAATGATGCCAAGAGAGTTTAGTCATATTGCTTAACCCATTGTACTCCATAAGCGTCTGTAGACACAAGTGGCGAGCCTTCTCCACATGCCACATACATCTTATAAAAAAAAAAAAAAGGTTTCCCTAACCAACTTTAAAATCATTTTTTTGTGAGAATTTTCAGCTTAAAATATTCAAGAACACCTGAATTGTGAGTAATATGTTTACTTGTATGATAGTCATTGCAAATTGATTTTTAAGTTAAATTCAAAATATCATGGGTGTGGGGATGGTTTTCATTTTGGACATGTGGCAGTTAACTTGTTAACATTGAGAAATATAGTCAAGACTAGGGGCCTGGTGCACGAAATTCATGCACGGGTAGGTGGGGGAGGGGAGGGCAGGGGAGGGCAGCCCAACCTGCACCCTCCCCAATTGGGGAGCCCTCAGGAGATGTGCTAAGGATGGCTTTGATCTACTTCATGTGATTCTCTGCTCTCTGCCGGGCCTGTCTGCTTCACACCATGGGGATGGGCAAGCAGGCCCTGCTGGGTGCTGCCTGCAGGTCGATTGCCTGCTCCCTGGTCACCCCACTTGCCTGCTCTCTGGTGGATGTAGTCACCACCCAGCAATCCGTGCTGGGTGCTGCCTGTAGATCCCCATTGCTTGCTCCATGGTCGCCCTGCTTGCCTTCTCCCCAATTGCCACTGCCACCACCCAGCAGGGTGCCCTGCTGGTGCTGTCTGTGGGTCTTGATTTACTCCCCCTTTGCACAGCCACAGCTCAGCAGGCCCTGCTGTGTGCTGCCTGCTGGTCCTACTGCCTGTTTTCTAGTGGCCCCCTTGCCTGCTCCCTCATGGTGGCCACCACTGCCCAGCAGACCCTGCTTGTGCTGCCTGCAGCATGCTTGTCTGCTAGGGGGTCACCACAGTGATCTCCCAGAGATTCCTTGCTCCCCCATGGCAGTGCAGCAGCCCTTGCTGGGTGCTGCCTGCAGTCGGATTACCAGCTCTCTGGTCACCCTGCTTCCCTGTTCTCCCATCACCGAGCAGGCCCTGCTGGGTGCTGCCTAAAGGTCCCCATTGCTTTCTCTCCCATCGCTTGCTTAGCGCCCTGTGCTGGCCGATGGGACATGCCTCTCTGGGCGCCAGAAGGCACTTTTAGCACCAGCTGCCCGGTCTGATCAGACCCAGGAGCCAGGCATGCAGGGTGATAAGTGCCTGCCCCAGCCCGGACTTAGCGCCCTGTGGACGGGACACACTCCTCTGGGTGCCCGATGGCCGTTTTTAGTACCGGCACCCAGGCTGATCAGACCCAGGAGCCAGGAATGCAGAGCGCTAAGTACTTCTCCTGCCAACAGTCTCTTCCCAGACCTCAGCCACAGGGGCGGGGGCTGGTCAGCCAGCCTGCTCCCCGAACCTGTGGCTGCCACCATGGCCTGGAACCGACCTCGGGTCACCAAGGCTAAGTTTCTGCCTATGCGTACCCTCCTCAATTTGTCTATTTCCAGGCTGCAACATGGGGCCTGCTTGCTCCTCCCACCCTGCTCCTCAGGCAGGACCAGTTTGCGATGGGCCTCTGCCATCTTGGCTGTGCTAATTTGCATACAGCCACTCTGATTTGCTGTAGGCATCCCGAAGGGACGGTTAATTTTACTATTCCACTTTTATTAGTTTAGATTAGAACACATGCAATTCTACTTCAGTGTCTGAAAGTTCCTAACCACCAACCATGGAGTATTTCTTTCTTCACACCACACAGGTAATCATTAGCACATACCTGTATTGAGGGAAAATTCATAACAAACTCCTTCATCCTTGCTCTATGCCACTGAATCTCAAACTTTTCATGGATGCCACACTGGTAGTTTAAAAGTTACATGGGATAATGTCGGATGCTTAGGTATACAAGTGGAGTTTTTTGGACAGTCTGCCCAGGAAAGAGCTAAGAAAAGAGCTAAGAGTACCTTAAGTTTACACTGCAGGCTGATCTTCAGCACAAAGACAGCTAACAATAATAGCCCCCATTCCCCAAAATCTTCTATAATAAAAGCGAAACATGCAAATGTGACCGTTACCACCAGCCAATCAGAGCGGCTGTATGCAAATTAACCCAGCCAAGATGGAGGCCAACAGCCACGGAACCTGAGCAAACCAAAGGGTTCTATTGCAACTGCCTGCCTATGACAGTTGGAAGTGGCACCAACTGCCTGCCTATGACAGTTGGAAGTGGCACC
>PVJC01044769.1:0-13977 GCA_004026665.1 Murina feae
TTTTTAAATAAAAGAAAACATGGATCCAAAAATGTATTTCATAGATGTATAGTTCTATGAATTTTGACAAATTGAACACCTGGATAATGAGGATATTGCAATGCTCTGGGAACTGATCGTCTCCTTCCTGGCGCCACTTCTCTCACCAAGGGCACTGCTGCTGCTCTGACTTCTAACAGCATAGATTAATTTGCCTGTTTTTGAACTTCATGCTCATACAGGCTGTAGTCTTTCATATATTACTTTATATGCCCAATATTATGTTATATCACCATGTTATATGTAGAGTTAAAGTTAGGTATTTTAATCAAGTCTGCTTAGATGTATTAGGTGTGTTATGATGTGGATGGATTATTTTCTTTTGGATTTTCATTAGTTTTATATAAGTGGATAGAGCTTAGAAAAATTACACTAGTTCCAACTTTCTTTAAAAAATTTAAATCATTTTTTGAATATCTCTATCTTTTGCTTCTTCAGCGTAACCTTTTAATTTAATAGGTTTTAGCCAGTTAATACATCTAGATAGATGAATTTTTTTCTTTACTTTTTCCTTAACCATTGTTTAGAGAAAAAGAAGCATAAATAAACAGATCACCATAAAGAGTTCAAAGCTACAGGTTAGAAAGTTGGAAAAATTAGAAGTCCAATCCAATAAAAGTTTTGTTGACCTAATTTAATTGGTTGAATAGTTACCAAAATTGGTTATTTCTACAGAGAAAAAGAGTGGATGATAAACATTGCTTGGTCCTCACTTCAATAATATCTATATATGTAAAAGCCTAAGTGACCAAACAACTGGTTGACCGGTTGCTATGATGTACACTGACCACCAGGGGCAGATGCTCAATGCAGGAGCTGCCCCCTGGTGGTCAGTGTACTCCACAGCCAACCTCCTGTGGTTTTTCCTCTCCCCTATCGCCCCGGGTGGCCAATCTCCCGTGGCCCCTTTCCCTGGCCGGCCGGCCCCGATAGCCCTGATTGGAACCTCCTATGGCCCCTCTCTCCAGCTGGCCAACCTTCCATGGCCCCAATCGGCCTGATCACCAGCCAGACTGAGGGACCCCACCTGTGCACGAATTCATGCACCAGGCCTTTAGTGTAAATATGTTAATGAGGCAATATCAGTGTGTTAATATGTTAGATTTACAGTATGTTGTTTTAAAAGTACATCAGCATGGCCCTAACTGGTTTGGCTTGGTGAATAGAGTGTCGACCTGCGGACTGAAGGGTCCCAGGTTCGATTCCGGTCCAGGGCATGTGCCTTGGTTGTGGGCATATCCCCAGTGGGGAATGTGCAGGAGGCAGTTGATCGATGTTTCTCTCTCATCGATGCTTCTGGCTCTCTATTCCTCTCTGTGAAAAATCAATAAAATATATATATATTTTTAAAAAGTACATCAGTGCTGAAAAGTTGTTAGAGTACAAAACAGAGATGCTTCTTCTTGAAAGAACATATATGTTTAAATGTCTTGTCTTTCTTAGGAGCTCAATAATAGGACATGCTATATTTTTCTTTGGCTGTACATTATAGTTTTATGTTCCTTGACTTGAAAGAAAATTATTCAAGTTTTTTTTAAACTTAATCCTTCATTGATTTTTAGTCAGTGATGCTTTGATAGAAAAAGATTCCACTGCCCATCTCTTTGTGTTTATCCTCAAGAAATTAGAGCTGGGTACTGAATAAAATTGATTGAATACTTGAAAGCAACTTGGCAACATGTGCTTAGCAGAGGTTAGTAGAATAAAGAACATTTTACTTATTTCAGTATGCAGAGGCAAGAATAAATGTAAAAGTGAAATAAAAATATTCACTTTCTGATGAGGGTGAAGAAATTTCTGTGGAAGTGCATTTTCTGAGTGTTGATAATTTAAAAATATTAGCATCATGGTTCCATTCCAAGTCAGGGCATAAACCTGGGTTGCAGATTCAACCCTAGGTCTGTTATATATGGGAGGCAGCTGATCAATGTTTCTCTCTCTCCCCTCCTTCATCTCTTTCTTTAAAAAATCAATAAAAACATTTAAAATAATAATAAAAAATATATATTAGTATTTACTTCATTTTAAATTCAGGTTGGGGCCAAAGTAGGTTTACAGTTGTGAGTATTCAAAACAAACTTTATTCCTGTATTATTATTTATTGTACTAGGGGTCCATGGGCGGGTGGCTTTACCTGGGCCGAAGGTGCCCGGGACCAGGGGTGGGCGGTTTCTCCCTCTCCCGGGCCGCAGGCATTGGTGCTGGTGCCTGGGACCACGGGCAGACGGTTTCGCCTGGTTCCGGCTTTGGCAGGAAGGACGCCTGGAAGATGTCCAGTCTAATTAGCATATTACCTTTTATTAGTATAGATTATTTTCAATACAAACATATGTAAACTATTTTTGCCCCACCCTGGTTCAAATATTAAATATTTATGTATTTACGCTTTGGAAGTATGTAAAGGAATGAGTTCAGAATTCTCAAAGGGTGAGGACACTTAATAACCTTGAAAGATCCTTGCAGATTCTGAGTCTAGACTATTTCACTAAGAAGTTTTAAACAGTATGAATTACTAGCTATCAAAGGAATACTTCTTTTTAGTGGTGAATTTTGAGTGAGTGCTTGTTTAATTCTATTAGATAGGGATGCCAAAATGCAATACATCTTTATTTTTAAGTATGTTTTTCAAGATTACATTGCTATTGCTCTTGTACATACTGACATATGTTTTTTTCCCCAAGTGTTTTAAATGATTTTTCCTAGCGTAGAACTGAAATAGTATGCTAAACTGTTGGCTGTTAAATACGATCAGAACTTGGTCTGAAATATATTTTGATTATTTAAAACATTACAAAATGTCAAGGGTTTATCAAATTAAGTACTGTTTTAGCAAAAGTCTAATTTTATATTATACTAGGGGCTCAGTGCAAGAATTTATGCACCTTGAAAGGAAATGTGGGTGGCGAGGCTGCGGTGGGAACAGGGGCAGGTCTCGGCCCTCCTCCACACCCCTGTCTGGCCCTTCTTGCCATGGCCCTTGGTCCCCTGTCTGCAGGCAGCCCTGCTCCCGGAGCGATTGGGGCCACCACTGTCACAGGTGCATGCAGCGGCTGCTTCCCTGATTACCCCTCCGGAGCAGGAAGTTGTGGAGAAGCCCTCAGGGGCAGTCGGGGCCAGCAGCTGCTGCTTACACCTGCTGACAGCACGGAGCAATTGGGACCAACACTGGGTGCCGGCAACAGGTGCAAGTGGGACTGTTGCCAGCAGCAGGAGGCGGCTGCTGGCCCTGATAGCCCCTCAGGAGCAGGGGGAGGTTGAGAAGCCCTGGGGGGTGGTCGGGGCCAGCAACTGCTGCTCATACCTGCTGATGGTGCCGGGATCAGCACCAGGCACCGGCAGCTGGTGTAAGCAGCAGCTCTGGAGCTGGCAGCAGGTGCGAGTACCGGGCAGGGCCCCAGTGCATGGGAGCAAAGAATTTTCAGTAACCACCAGAGGCTTGCTCTGATGACAGTGACCAGTGCCCCGCCTTGATCTGGCGCCCCCACTCACCTCCACCATTTTGCTATGGCCGATGCCCGCCATGTTCCACACATGGCCCCTGATGGTCAGCACATGTCATAGTGGTGACCGGTTGTTTGGTTCCATTTGGTCTATTTGCATATTAGGGAGATACACACACACAACATATACACATATACATAAACACACTAGAGGTCCAGTGCATGAAATTCGTGCTCGGATAGGGTCCCTAGGCCTGGCTGGTGAACAGGGCTGATCAGGTTCCCCTGCCTCCCTGCCTCCTCCTTCTCTTGCTCTCTTAGCACTCTGCTGCCGCCACTGGTGGTCTGCCATGTTCTGCACCACCCTCTGGTGGTTAGCACACGTCATAGTGAGCGATTGAACTCCCATTCTCTCTGTCAAACTCCTCAGGGGACCCTTTGCATATTAGCCTTTTATGTATAAAGATTTTTTTTTTGAAGTAGATGTTTTCTTCTGTGCAATCTCTTTTGAAGGGTATGTACTAATTCTAGTGGTCATGTCACTGTTCACAACATTTTAAAAATTCTACTTTTGATGATTGCTAAAGCTTATAATGTAGTCCTTTAAATCACTACTTGGTTTGTCCTTTGGGGATGAATTAGAGTTTGGGAAATGGTAAAATACAAATTGGGCTCAAATATAATGGAAATTTGTCAATTCATTCATTCATTCATTTGAAAAATATTATTTGAGCACCTGGTATATTTGCAGAACTGCATTAATGCATAACAAGACAATTTTTCTAGAAAATATTGTCATTATTTGGGATGACTGCCATTATAATCTAGTCCCTGGCTACCTCTACAATTATTCTCATTTCCTAACTCTTTCCCTCTTGCTCACTGTATTTGGTAGATCAGCCTCCTTGCCAGCCATTGCTACTTGTGTTCTTTTTTCAGTGCCTTTGTATGTCAGTTGCATTCTGTCTGGATCATTCTTCCCCCAATATATGTAGCCTTGCTCCCTTACTTCATTTAACTCTTTCTGCTTAAATAGCACTTACCATTGAACCCTGCTTTGATCATTCTAAGTAGCCCCCATCTCCATCAATCACTTTACATTCTTCTATATTGTTGTTTTTCCATAGCCCTTGCCACTATTGCTATTACAGTATTATTTACTAGAAGCCCAGTGCATGAAATTCATGCAGGGAGCTTGGCCCTCACAGCCCTGGCTTCCTCTGGTCTAATTAGCATATTAGTTCTTTATTATATAGGACTAGGGGCCCCGTGCACAAAAATTTGTGCACTCAGGGGGGTCCCTCAGCCTGGCCTGTGCCCTCTTGCAGTCTGGGACCCCTCAGGGGATGTCCACCTGCTGGTGTGCCTGGCCAGCCTGGGTGAGGGGCTGATGGCTGTTTGCAGGCTGACCAAGCCCCCCAGTGGGCACCCTCTGGGGGTGTGACCAGCCTGGGTGAGGGCTGAGGGCCGTTTTCAGGCTGCCCACAGCTCCCATTGACCCAGCGTCCCAGCGAGGCTGGCTGGAATCAGGTTTCTGGAATTTATCTTCTATAATTGAAACTTGGTTGCCTTGAGCAGAGGCCTAAGTCAGACAACGAAGCCTCCTGTTTGCTCTAGCTCCATGGCTGCCGGCTGCCATCTTGGCTGGGTTAATTTGTATACAGCCACTCTGATTGGTGGGTGGGTGTGGCTTAGGTGCCTCGGAGTGGTGGTTAATTTGCATATCACTCTTTTATTAGATTAGATTGTTTCCCTAGAATATAAGTTTTATGAAGTCAAGGCTGCTTGGTTTTGTTTACCATTGCATCCTCAGTGCCTAGAATAGCACCAGCGCATTGTATTGTGTTTGATAAATATAATTTGGCTGAATAAATGACTATCAAATTTGTGTTTTAGTTTGAGGGTTTTCAATTTCTTAATCATATAGTTGTGTATATCAAACTTTTCTGTTTTAAACTTAATAATTCTCTTATTAATCTAAAAATCTTTCTATATATCCCATCTAGGTTAAGAGCAGTACTTTAATGGGGCCAAATCAGATACCCATATTCTAAACATCTTTTTACATTTCCCATCTAGATTAAGAGCAGTACTTTAATGGGGCCAAATCAGATACCCAGGAGACACTCTAGCCTCATTCCTTGTCCTTATTCTTCACATCGGATCTACAATGACACTAATGATGATGATTTTATCTTAGAAATAATTGCAAAATCTGTTTTCATTTCTGTTGTCATGCCTTTATTCGGTTTCTCATTTCCTTTCCTGTATCATTGCATTGCCTTCCTAACTACTTTTCCTATTTTAGTTCTATCTTTTCCCAATCCATTTTCTTCATTTTAGCAAGCAACAAGTTTTTCCAGAAAGTCAGTCTTAGTTTCCCAACAACATTGAGCATCTTCTTTCTTTAGGCTTCCTCAGTATATTATGTTACTTTTCTTACAATATTAGTATAACTTGTTCATAGTTGACACATTTTATTGACCTTTACTTGGGCCTGGGTACTCTACCTTTGCTGGTGATCGAATGGTTTGATTCCCTTTCGGGCACGTATGAAAGGCAGTGATAAATGTTTCTCACATCAATCTCTCCCTTTTTTCTCCCTCCCTCCTTACCTCCTTCCTCCCTCCCTCTTCTCTCTAAAATCAATCAAAAAAGGAAAAAATTACATTATTCTTTTAAAAAGAGGTGCTTAAGATACATATGCTAAGACATTTCAGTAATATTTGGTAACTACCCACTCCCCAGATGTAGTTTCCTAGATCAGACATTGCTGTTGCCCGAGGAAGGAATTTTTTGAAAGTGTGTGTGTGTTTAAAGGGCGAATTACTATGATTACAAGACATATTACACTTGAGGTAGACAGGCCACCAAACATATAAAATTGAAACTTTGAATAATTAAAACTTTAATGTATTCAAAGATTAAAATTGAATATGTTATTCCTGGCTGGTTGGCTCCGTGGATAGAACTTCCACCTGAGGACTGAAGGGTGTCAGATTCGATTCCTGGTCAGAAGCACCATACCTTGGTTTCATGTTCATACCCTGCCCCCGATTGGGGCCTGTGCAGAAGCTAACCAGTGGATGTGTGTGGATGTCTCTCTCTCCCCTTCTTCCTCCCTTTCACTCTGTTTAAAAATCAATGGGAAAATAATCCTCAGATAAGGATAAGAAAAAATTGAATATGTTAGAGTTTATTGAGGCAGTGAAAAGAGAAACCCAATGATAAAGGATAGAATTTTAGGTAATGCTAATGGATATGAAAAAGGAGGAAGATAAATTTTTAAGGGAGACACACAAGGAACAGTGAGAAATGGGTATCAAGAGGACCAAGATTGTATAATTATAGAAAAGAAAGTAGAGAAAGTAGGATTAGCATTGGTCAGTATTGTAATGTAAAAGTCAGGCAGTTTGAATAACTGAGAAGTAGTTGCATTGTTCAGTAAACTCAAAAGCAACAACTTTAGTGGAGTGGCTTTAGACATCTGATTGATGGAGATTAGGAGATGATGAAGTAAGAATTAACTTGGTAAAAGAAAGGAGTGATATCACTTCAAAAATGGGAAATTGAGCAGAAGTCTTTTTGTTAAAGAGACTGAAATTGATGAGAAATAATGATAGAAGTATTGGAATGAGGTAATAAGATGTGGAATCAAGAATACAAATGGAAGGATTAGAAAATAGGATTGTAATAACATTTTTTCAGATTTCTAACCCACATGCAAATTGAGTGTATTTATACCCTTTACTCTTTTATTAGTTTATCTGTACCTTTACCTCTTTTATTAGTTTACTAGGGGCCCAGTGCATGAATTCGTGCACCTTAAAAGAAACTGTGGGCCATGAGACTGCGGTGGGCACAGGGGCAGGTCTCAGTTCACACTCTGTGTCCCAGCCCGGCCCCTCCTGCCATGGCCCCTGGTCCCCTCTCTGCCAGCAGCCCTACTCCCGCTGGTGGTGCTCCCATGCACTGATGGAGGTGCTGGCCCTGCTCGCACTTGCTGAAGGCGTGGAGTGATTGAGGTTGGCGCCAGCAGTGGGTGCGAGTGAAAGCTACTGCCCTGATCACCCCTCAGGAGCAGGGGAAGGTGGAGAAGCCCTCAGGGGCGATTGGGGCTGACAGTGGGTGCGAGCGTTGGCTCTGGCGCCAGCTGCAGGTGTGAGCAGGGCCGTCGCCGGCAGTGGGTGTGAGAGGCGGCTGCTGGCCCCAATTGCCCCTCAGAACCTGGGTGAGAAGCCCTGAGAGGTGATTGGGGCCAGCAGCTGGTGCAAGCAGGGCCGGCACACAGGAGCAAAGAATTTTCAGTAACCACCAGAGGCTCGCCCCATGGCAGCAACTGGTGCCCCACTTTGGTCTGGGAAACCTGCTCACCTGCTTCACTATCCCATTGTGGCTGACGCCTGCCATGTCCTATGTGCACGTTATAGCGACCTATTGTTTGGTGGTTCGGTTGTTCTGCCGTTCAGTCTATTTGCATATTAGGGTTTTACATGTATAGGTGAGAGGGAAGCCCCTAATTACATTTCTAGAAGCCACCTGTCAGAGAAGTGATCTGAACTATAAATAGTTATGTTTCATAGAGAAAAACAGAAACAGGAAAGTAGCTGTGCAAGAAAATATATGACTTTTAAGTAATGCTAGCAGGCTGGGTGTGTATCACAATTGTCTAAGCCTTTATGCATAGCTGTTCTATTCTTTTGTAGGGTTCGTTTACTTGGTGAATTGTTTCAGAGACATATTTTTTAAAAAATATATATATTTTGTTGATTTTTCACAAAGAGGAAGGGAGAGGGAGAACCAGAAACATCGATGAGAGAGAAACATCGATTAGCTGCCTCCTGCACACTCCCCACTGGGGACGTGCCCGCAACCAAGGTACATGCCCTTGATCGGAATCGAACCTGGGACCCTTGAGTCCGCAGGCCGACGCTTTGTTCACTGAGCCAAACCGGTCAGGGCTCAGAGACATTTTTTTCCTCATATCTTCTAACAGTGGTTTCATTGTAGGTAATTATAATTTTCACTATATATATATATATATATATATATATATATATATATATATATATGAAACTGGATGCCCATGAGGTTTCATGGTTTGTAGTCAAAGTTACATTGTTTATAGACAAAAAAGCTACAATTGAATCCAGTTCTTTTTCATTCCAAAATTATCTCTTTCCATTACTCCCAAATAGCTGTATGCCAGTAGTTTGTGAACCTTAATTTACTATGTATACTTGAACCTAAATTATATGTTGTACATTTATTAATAGGTAAAGGTATTAATATAATATATTGCAGCATGCTTCAAAGCAGTATATATTGAAAACAAATTCATTTTTATACACACACATATATGTACATATATCTGAATGTGTGTACACACATGTGCACATACACTGAGAATTAATCCAGAGGGGCAATTGAGTGTGTGTGTATGTGTCTGTAGCTACATATAGACAAAAGGTTTATTTTCTGTAGTTTTCTCTTGGTTTTCTGTGTGTGTGTGTGTGTGCGCGCACGCTTATCTAAACTAATAAAAGCGTAATATTAAAATTAACCCTCTCTTTGGAACGGGCAAGCCACGCCCACAAGCCAATCAGAGCGACTGTATGCAAATTAACCCAGCCAACATGTAGGCTGCCACTCAGGGACCTGAGTAAACAGCAGCTTCCATTGCAGCAGGAGTGAAACTGAAACTGTTTGCGGCCCTTGGCGGGCTGCTCGGCTTATCCTGGATCAAGGCAAAACATATTTGCAATAAAGTATCAATCATAGACAGCAGGCCTGGCCTGACTACTAAGGGTAACAATGTCTCATTATAGAAGCCAGCGAGGTGAAGCAGAGGAGGTTTAGTTACTAGGCCTCAGTTTAAAGGAACAGTGCATCAATTATAGAAGATAAACCCCAGAAACCTGCTTCCAGCCAGCCTTGCTGGGACATTGGGTCAATGGGAGCTGTGGGCAGCATGAAAGCACCAATCAGCCCGTCACCCACACTGGCCACACCCCAATGGGGTGAGGGACGTCACTGGGGGGCTTGGGCAGCCTGCAAACAGCCATAAGCCCTTCACCCAGGCTGGTCAGGTACCCCAGTAGGGTCCCAAAACCTGAAGGGACTGTGGGCAGCCTGAAAATGCCCCTCAGCTTCTCACCCAGGCTGGCCATACCCCCCAGTGGGGTGAGGGACCCCACTGGGGGGCTTGGCCAGTCTGCAAACAACCATCAGCCTCTCACCCAGTCTGGCCGGGTACCCCAGTAGGGGCCCAAAACCTGAAGGGGCTGTGGGCAGCCTGTAAACAGCCCTCAGCCCCTCACCCAGGCTGGCCACACCCCCATGGGATGAGGGTCTACACTGGGGGGCTTGGCCAGCCTGCAAACAGCCATCAGCCCCTTACCCAGGCTGGTCAGGCACACCAGCAGGTGGACATCCCCAGAGGGGTCCCAGACTATGAGAGAGTACAGGCTGGGCTGAGGGACCTCCTGAGTGCACAAATTTTTGTGCACCGGGCCCCTAGTAAGATATAAAATTGCTAGATATTTAGCATTGACTTCAGTTATTTTGTTATGTCCAGAGAGATGCATCAGGAACTAAGGAGTTACACAATAAGAGCAGAAGGAGCCGCTATAATTCTAATAGTTCTTTTGTGCATTGCTTCCTTGCATTTATAAAGTTGGTCATCATAGCCAGCAAGGCAGTTTCCTTTTCCTTTCTCCTTATACAGCTGCAGGTTTCCTAAACTTCAAGAGTTCAGAAAATATCCTAGTAGATAATCTCATTTGTGCTTTAAACCTCTCACATCCTATATAATACAAGGGCAATATGCAAATGGACCCTAACAGCAGAACGACTGGGAATGACTGGTTACTATGACACACACTGATTACCGGGGCCAAACGCTCAATGCAGGAGCTGCCCCTGATGATCAGTGCACTCCCGCAGGGGGAACTCTGCTCAGCCATAAGCCAGGCTGACGGCTGACGGCTGATGGCTGCCAGCACAGTGGTGGTGGCTGGAGCCTCTCCCACCTCCTCAGCAGCGCTAAGAATATCTGACTGCAGCTTAGGCCTGCTCCCTGCTGGCAAGTGGACATCCCCTGAGGGCCCCTGGGCTTCCAGAGGGATATCTGACTGCCAGCAGGTCGACATCCCCCAAGGGGTCCCAGACTGTAAGAGGTCACAGGCCGGGCTGAGGGATCCCTCTGAGTGCACAAATTTTTGTGCATCGGGCCTCTAGTAGCAATATAATTGGGACAGTTTCAGAGAAGCTAAATTGGGAACATTAAATAGAGTAGGAAGAAATAGAGAGGTAAACTCTCCTTAAATTTCTTTTTTTTTTTTTTTCCTTCTCCCATTTCTCCCTGCCCCAATAAAAACCACATTGATCTCAGCTTGCTCACTACTTTTTCTAGTCTAAGTTCTGACTAGCATAGGATTTGGCACACTACAGCTCTTGAGCCAATCCCATTTTATTGAAACATAGCCCATATTTATTCATGTCTGTTTTCTGTGATTGCTTTCATGGTACAACTTCAAGTTGAGTAATTGCAATGAGACCTTACAACCAGCAAATTCTAATAAAATACTTACTCTTGGACCATTACAGAAAAAGTTTACAGACTCCTGATCTAGCCAGTAAGGAAGAAACTTTACTGGCTAGATAAGGACTCTCATTTCATTACATGGGGACATTGTAGCACATGAGCATTATAGTATTTCATGTCTAAAATGGCCCTAATACTCCTTTGAATTAACGTATCATGAAGAAACCTTGAAATGCTTCCATAGTCGGGGGAGTTCCGATGATTAACTAGAGACCCAGTGCATGAATTCGAGTACCAGTGGGGTCCGTCAGCCTGACCTGTGGGATTGGGCCAAATCTGGCTCGCTGACATCCCCCAAGAGGTTCTGGATTTCGAGGGATCAATCCCTCGGCCTGACTTTTAAGATAATTTAGGTCAGGCCGAGGGACACCACTGGTGCACTATTGGGGCTGGGGAGAGACACAGGAGGTTGGTCAACCAGGGAGAATCTGTGGGAGGGCTCCAGAACATGTCTGGCCCATCTTGCTCAGTCCCAATTGGCCAGATCCCAGCAGCAAGCTAACCTACTGGTTGGAGCATCTGCCCCCTGATGGTCAGTGCACGTCATAGCGATTGGTCAACTGTCTGCCCCGTGGTGGTCAGTGCACATCATAGCTAGCAGTTAAGCGGACTTTGTATATCATTAGCATATTATGCTTTGATTGGTTGAACGATTCACTGGTCAACTGGACCCTTAGCATATTAGGCTTTTATTATATAGGATTATAAAAAAGAAAGGGGGTGAGGAGGGGAAGGAAGTTGAAATGCTGGTTCACTTTGCTTTGTAGTGACAATTATAACATCTGTATTCTAGGGTATTAGGTTCATTTTACATCATTATTTATTATACAAACATTTGATACAGTACTGGCTTCTTACTGCTTGTCAGTTTTTAAGTTGTGTGCATGTTTTTTATTTTGTTTTCTTGTTGATGGTCAGTTTCCTTTCATTTGCATATAAGGTTTGTTAAAGAAGGATCTGTCTTTATTATTGACTAGTGGCCCAGTGCACAAAATTCGTGCACATTAAAAGGGAATTAATTAGAGGAAATGTTTTAATATTGTTATTTGCCCTTTCTCTATAATAGAAGTGTCAGAGATTAAAGAAAATTAGTAAAATGTATATGAAAATCTTCCTCCTGCCAGAGTCTGGGGTGCACCATGGAACCCAGAGTCAAGTCTTCAACCACCCACATGTACCTCAAAATCACTCGAGACCCAAACCTGGACAGCCCCCCTTCATTGGGCTAGATCCAGACCCGGCCAGTCCCACCCTGTCAAGCCCTGCCAGGTGGGGGTTGCAGCCTCAGGTTCCCTGGGTGCCAGGGCAGGGGGGCATGGCCTGAGGTCCCCCATCAAGCTCTGCTGGGCTGAGGGAGTGGCCTGTGAACCCCCAGCCTGGTGCCAGGGCAGGGGGCACAACCTGAGGTCCCCTGGCCTGGTGCTGGGGTGGAGGGCATGGCCTGAGGTCCCCTGGCCCAGCACCAGGGCGGAGGGCACACCTTGAGGGCCCCCGTCAAATCCCACTGGGTGGGAGGCACAGTCTCAGGTCCCCTGGCCTGGGGCCAGGGTGGGGGGCATGGCCTTAGGTCCCCCGGCCTGGCACCAGGGAAGAGGGTGCAGCTTGAGTTCCTCTGGCCTGGTTCCAGGGTGGGGAGAGCAGCCTGAGGTCTCCTGTCAAGCCCTGTGGGTGGAAGGCATGACCTGAGGTCCCCTGTCAAACCCCATGCAGGAGGTGGGTGGGCGTGCAGCCTCAGGTCCCTGCTGATTGCTCCTTAAGCTCATTATGGGAACTTAGCCTCAGCTGTGGGTGCAAATTGACCGGAGTGACGGTCAATTTGCATATTCCCTCTTTATTATATAGTATGTATTCCCACTACCTAAAATGTATCTGACATAATAGTTTTTCAGTTAGTTTATTGAATGAATGAACTCAGATATGAGATTTTATTTTATTATGTGTAAGATGGTCGTTACACGATTGTACTTGAAAAAAATCTGCATTTATTTTATACCTAGAAAGTAGGCAGTAATTAGAAATCTGCAAGTTCTTATGAAATATGTATCTTTTCAGACTAATCATCTTGACTATCCTGTCAGATCATTACATTACAAAGTGTCATCACTTTGGTGCAATTTTTTGTTTGGTGCCTGACATCCTAATTAAAAATTGATGTAAAATGGTTAGGTTATATATTTCCACTAGGGGCTTGGTGCACAAAAATTTGTGCACTCGGGGTGGAGGGAGTCCCTCAGCCCGGCCTGTGCCCTCTCACAGTCTGGGACCCCTCACTGGATATCCTATGATGGCCCCAGTCTGCCACGCGCTTTCTGTGTGTGTGTGTGTGGCCACTGGGGACCTGCCCCCAGCCGCATCAGAGGCTCGGAGCAGTCCTCCTGTGTGTGTCTACCTGCTGGGGGCCTGCCCCCAGGCACACCGTGGAGGCTTGGAGCGGGCACCCCCTCTATGTTGATCTCTCAGATTCTTGCCCTCCCCTGCATGTTGTTCTCTTTTTTGAGCTGTGGCCAGGGCTGGGTACTGCCTGCCTCCCAAGCTTGCCTACTGCCCATCTTCCTCCAGTCACCAGAAAGCAGGGAAAACCCCGTCTTGTGGTCAGGCCAGCCTTTTCCTGCTCCCTGATCCCCGGAAGGGACCTGGGAAGCCGCCAAGCAGGCCGCCAACTCTTTCCCACTCACCCGTCCCCTGCTGCCTTCCTTTCCCACTTCCCGGTGCCGCCAAGGGGTCTGGGGAGCTGCCAAGCAGGATCCCGGCCCATGCAGCCTTGCTTTCCCGCTCCCCGGTGTCCCAGAAAGGGCCTGGGAAGCCCACCAAGCAGGCTGCCGACCCCCTGCTGCCTCTTTCCCGCTCCCCCATACCCCTCCAAGGGCCTGGGAAGCCCACCAAGCATGCCGC
>PVJC01044770.1:0-13963 GCA_004026665.1 Murina feae
GGAATCGAACCTCCAGCTTTTTGGTGCATGGGGGGGGGGTGTGTGTGGGAAGGGGGGGGGGGTGGGGGGTGGGGGGGGGGGGTGGATGATGCTCCAACCAATTGAGCCACCCAGCCAGGGCTCATCAGTTTTTGATTAGTGACTTTAATTGCCTGCAGTTTGATCTGCTTTCAGTTTTATTTTGCGTTGAACATTTTTCTCTGAGGTTTTTTTTTTTTTGTCCCCTTCTTCCCCCGGGGTCGATTTTGCAGTTTTTCCTTATTGTTAAAAAGATAGGATTCTTCAGTCTGCCTTTTATCTTTGATAAATGTTTAAGGTGTGTGATTTTACCCATGACCAGTTTGGCTTGGGGTTGATTATTTCTCTCAAATCTAATTTTTCTTGGTGATCTGACCAGAATGCCCATGGGGATCAAGTGACAGATCAGAATGTCTTCTTTCTTGAAGAGTTTGGTAAAAGCTTGTTTTTGGGTGTTGCCAGGACTTTCCTCTTAGTGACAGAGACCAGGGGAGCTGTTAGGGGTCAGACTTCTCCTGGGAAGGGCCATGCTGTCTCTGTCATCAGGTCCCGTGCTGTCTGCTCTGTGACCTCTCACATTCACACTCAGTGCTTGCTTGCGCCCTGGGCCAGCGTCAGCAGGGGCAGCTCCAGGCTGGCACGCTAGGAGGCAGACCATTGGGGGTCGGAAGCCCCACACTGGGCACAAGTCCCCTCTCCTCGTTGGCTGATGTCCCGTCCGTCCGTGGGGCTGCTGGCCAGAGAGCTAGTAAAGGTTTTCCGGCATCATCCTTCTCTGGGTGGAGATATGTGGATGCTTGGGGTGTCAGGAAGCCGCCTGGAGGAAACTCCCTGCATGGGTGAAGCAGAGGCGGGGCTCGGGGCTCTCTGCTCAGTTTGGGTCCCAGAGACTCTTGTCCCCCCACGACATCAGGGCTGAGACTACTGGTGAGGGTTGCCGTTCCTTCTTACCAATCAGGGCTGAACGAAGCGGCTCCCTGGGACAGTTGCGCCCGGGGGAGCCAGACTCATCTGTGTGAGTAAACATCCACCTCCCCTCAGAGGAAAGCCTCCGCTCAGCCTCCCGGCAGCTGGAACGCTCCCCTGTGGGTCTGGGCATTTTTTGTTCCCCTCTGTCCTTCCTTTGATTCCTTGCTGTCTCCTTCAATTAGGCCTGGCGCTGTTTCAGATGCTATTTGTATATACAAGCCATGTCAGGCCGTCATAATTTGTATTTGTCTCAATCAATAAAAGCAGCCCAGGCCAAAGGCCAGCCGAGAATTGACAAATACCCTCCAGCTCTGTCAGCTCCTCCCCTCCCTGGGCGACATGTGTCCCATTAACCCTCTAACCAAAGCTGTTGGACTTGATCAGGGAAGATGTGAGATGGAATCTTTTTGTTGTGTTTTCTCTTCATCCTCCTGTGGCATGTGATCCACGGGCAAGCCCCTGTGGCGATTCCCTGCCCACTTCAAAGCAAAAGCCCTTCCTGGGGCCTGTTGGCAACATTACTTTTGAGAGATTGAAGTGTTGGGAACCGATTGAAACACAGATTGGGTCTCACATTCCTTCTCTGCTGCTCAATAAAATGGGCTCTGGCCTGTGAGGCAGCTACCGGAGGAAACTTAAGGCTCTCAGTGCACAGAGACCTTCAGGATTTTAAACAGCAGGTTTTCTTCTCTTCACTCACATCAGGGGAAAAATACAAGCCTCCGATGCCCTGGGATGGCCAGTTACATCAGGTTTTCTTATAAAATGTCAGGACAGCAATTCAGGGTTTCCTGCCCGTCTTTCTCTTGCGCACACTGTCTGCTCTGGCCAGATTTTCACTAGGGGATTTTTACTAGGATAGCCGGTCTGCTAGCCTCCCCTCTCAGGGAAGTCACTCCCTCCCACCCCTTAACCCTTTAGAGACTGGGAAGGGAATGAGCTGATTTTGGGGGTAAGTGTCAGTCTTCCTTATTGGCCAAGGCTGGAATTCGTTAGGGAATCCTCAAGAACAGTGAGCATCCGGTGTAAGAAGCTGCTCACATTACTGGCTTCCCTTCCCGCACCGAGCCTTCGCCAAGCACCCCCTCTCAAGAGAGGTACTGATCAGGCCATGCTAAACGGCCCCAAAATGGTGGGTAACTAGATTTTTTTTTTAACCCTGATCCAACTTCACTTAGTTAAAGACGTGGTAAGTCTGTCCACAGATTCTGGAAGAGGTACGTACAGATTGATGACTTGTCCCGCCGTGAGCGCTGCCACCCTCTCTGTTCCCGGGTCCCCTCTGAGAGTTGGGGTAAAGAGTGGGGTAGCCTTAGTTCTTCTTTTGACTTCAGACAACAGAAATGGTACCCGGAGATAGGGTTGGTAATTAGACTCCTTTCTCTCCGTGTTTTCCTTTTTTCCCACCTTTCCCCCCCTTTCTCTTGACTGCCTACCCCATAGGCCCTGTGAGGGTCTGGCCATCCCTCCAGCCCCCAGCCCCTCTGACACCATTGCTGCAGGTCCCCTGGGGTTGGCCGTTTCCACAGCCTTGGGAGGGCCCCCTGGAGGCTCTGTGAGAGTTTGAAATATTCAGGTTCAGGTTTGGGGTACAGCTTCCTTGGGGTGAGCCGGGCAAGTCTAGAGCTGGCAGAGGCCCAGGGTGGCCATACAATTTGTTACCCAAAACAGGAATCTGAGAGTGCAAAGAGATGCCAGGACAATAGATGTGAATTGAATGCTCCTCAACCATCCAGTGTGTGGTCACCCAGCAAAGGCCCTTCCTCCCCGCCCCCCCAAATCCTTCAGTTCCTTTTGCTTCATCAGGAGGGATGCTTCCCCCATTGGAAGCACAAGCTCAGGTAGCAAGGTCAGGTGCGCACAGGGCAGTGGCGGGAGGGAAGTGGGTCCGGGTGTAAGGACAGCAGCGCGGGACCGAGGCTGCATTCTCAGGCTAAAGGGGCAACAGCATCAGCCGGTGGCCAAGTGTTGCCAGATCTTCTGATTTTATTTTTTTTTTCGCGAGAACCCAAAAATCTAGATTTTCATATGAAATCTCCCAGCTTTTAAAAGTTGGCACCTAATTTAAATATTTCAAAAACACTGTGCTGGCCAAGCACAACATCTGTGGGCTGCTGCCTGTTTTCGATCTCCGGCCCAGACCGAATTAATTGGTGGCTGTCTCTGTGTCTCCGCATTCCGGCAACGGGAAGTTTCTTACGGAAGTTGCCCAGATTGACCACAGGGAGGTGGGGCAGGGGAGAGGGGCTTGACTTGGCTTTGACTGAACATTCATTTGCACAATAAACATCTTTTAAACACCTGTTATGGTCCAAGCCCTTTCTCGGTCAGTTTTCTGCTTAAATTGGTGGGATGAGCCCTGGCCGGTGTTGCTAAGTGGTTAGTGTTGGCCTGTGCACCTAAGGTTGCAGGTTCAATTCCCAGTCAAGGGTCCGTACCTGGGTTTCAGGTTCTAGCCCCAGCCCCAGTTGGGTGCATGCGGGAGGCAACCAATAGATGTATCTCTCTCACGTCGATGTTTCTCCCTCTCCGTCTCCCACTCTTCTCTCTTTCACCCCTTTTCTCCCTTCCACTCTCGCTAAAAATCAATGAAAAAAATATCCTCGGGCGAGGATTGACAATAACAAAAAAGTTGTTGGGATGAGCTGTGTCTTCCGCTGATGGACTCCTTACGTTGTGTGACGTTATAGATCCGTGCCCTCTCCCCTGGGGTTATAACCAGGATGGATGCAATGGGAGGAATCTCCAGAAAGGGGTTTGGGGAGGGAGAACCTGGGGTCCAGTTCTCAGGCCCTGAAAAGCTCACTGGATGTCAGCTTAACTCAGCAGAAGGTCCCAGGAGATGGTCCTCCTCAGCGGGAAGACCTGGGACATGGACGCTGGAGGGAGGGAGCCCAGCCAGGACGCTTGTTCTGCGAGGTCCCCGATGGTTGGGCCAGGACCAGAAGTCACAGAGGAAGAGACTGCTTTCGGCTCTGCACACAGCAGAACTGGCTCCCAGCAGTACTCTGCACCCTGGGGTTAGGTGAAAGGACCTCTAAGCTGGTCTTTCATTATCGTGAAAGTCTGATCCTGTGAGGCCCCCTCCTGTACACCCACTAGAATCCTAGTCCTGAAACCCTTCCTGGTTCATGGCTCTTAATGCTGAGGGCTTCTCAGCAGGTACTGGCTTATTTGTACCCTCTGGAAGCCGAACCTGCGGTCAGGTGCCCCAGAAAAGCCAGTGCAACTCTGACTAAAACAGACAGAGAGAGGGCCGAGGTGGTGGGGGATGGTGGCTCTTGGAGCTGTGAAACGCCACTCACATTTTCCCGTCTCCTGCACCGTGAATTTTAAATTGGGGATAACACCTACCCGCAGGATGGTTTGAGGCAACGTAGGCACAGAGATACGTAAATTGCTCAAGGCCACACCACTGGGTAATGAGGAGCTGCGTCCTGGACCCCTCGCTGGCTTCCATCGCTCTCTTTTCCACTAGGTTAAACTGTTCAATTTGTAATTTCCTTTTGTGTCTTCATTCTTCCATGCATCTCCCCTCCCCTCCCCTCCCCGCTGCCACCAATTGGTTCGGGACTGTCAGCGTTCAAATGTTGAACAGCTAGGTTTTTTGCCCCGTGCACTTGGCCACAAGTAGGAATTCATCACCATCTGTGACCTTTCACTGAACCTCCATGGTTTCCGTAGAATTGTACTAAACACTGGACCCCGGAGCTACGTTGGAAATAAACTAGGTCTTTCTGCAGAACGTGGGAGGACAAGTCACCAATGGGCTAGAAAGAATTTCCCCGCAGGAATGGCGACACTCTACTTTTCACCTTGTTACTGCTGCCCCCCAGCTTCGCTTCCCCCTGGTGTTGATCTTAAGTGTGTTAAGTGCTTTTCCTGCTCAGCGTCCTAGATAAGAGCTTTCCAAATGATGTCCCCCACCCCATGCACCCTCCCACCCCAAATCTCAGGCTTCGTGGTGGACAGAGATTGACTCTTGCTTTGGAATAAGAGGCTGGGATAGAGGGTCTGGAGGCTAAGGGACTATAGAGGCTGCCCGGCATCTGAAGACATTTGAAAACCACTGTGTTAAATAATAGGGAAGCTATAATGACCTCAGGATTTAACAGGGATAAAAGCGAACTTAGGAAACAGTCTGTGATGCTCGTGACAGGGCCACGAGGATCACCAGGTGGGCCCACCATGTTTATCTAGAGCATCGGTTCACGGGCCGTGGGCAGGAGAGAGCCCAGCATCTGGCACCCCTTGCAGTTCACTCCTGGGTGTGAACACCCTCCTCAGTTTAACTGGCATGTCCCTTTGCTCAGTGGATCCTTCCTGGCCAGACCAGACAGACCTCCAGGTAAGACAGCCAGGTCTCTGTGTCCCAGTCCTGGCGCCACTGAGGAAGCGCTGGGGGGTGAGGGGGTGGGGGGTGTCTGTATACAGTTTGTTCTCTAATGCCAACATGGACCTCAGTGGCTCACTTTGGGATGCTTTGCCCGTCGGGGCTTTTCAGTGATGAGCAGTTGTTAAGAGGAGTGTCAGCCCAGAGTGGTACTTTACACGTCATCAAGTGATGGATCTACACACATTTCCACGTGAATAGCTAAACAGAAGACAAGCCAGAACCACTCTTTCACCGACATCTTCGTGTGTGTGTTTGTAACACTTTTGGGAACATAATGCTCCAATGCATGTTTTGGTGTTGCCTGTCTTATAGTTTATCGTGCGCTGAGCAGTGGAGGACACCTTTGCATAGTCCGTGGGAGTATACATGTCTGAGCCATTGGCTTGCTTTGCTGCATTTTAAAATCAGGCTTCTGATCACTTTCCCATCAGAGTTTAGGGAGGTACTTTTTTAAACACTTGTGTTGAGATATAATTGACATACAATAAATGGCACATGTTGAAAGCTTATAATTTGATGACATACGTATATATACCATGAGTATGATATATGTATGTATATACCATGAAACCATGACCACAACCAGGATAGTGCACATGTCCATCACCCTCAAAACTTTCTTCCTGGCCCTTTATCATTTCACCCTTTTGTTTGCCTGCTGCCCCCCACAGCCCGCAGGCAACCACTGACCTGCTTTCTGTCACTATAGATTAGTCTGAATTTCCCCAATTTCTCTATTAATTAAACTGTACAGGGTATACTCTTTGGTGGGCGGGAGGGGGCGTGTCTGTTTCTTTCATATCCCATAGTTGGTTTCAGAGTCTTCCATGTTTTTGCATGTTGCAATCATGAATTCCTTTTTTACGGCTGGGTAATATTTCATTATATGGAAATAAACAGGAGTTTGGATCTTAATGGTGTAAAGAGAAAAGAATTTTAGCGAAGAATATCGGAAGTAAGTGATACCAAATATGTCCACGGGCAACTTCTACACTTGTGTTTTCTTTCATTTGTTTTAAAAGTTTCTTACAGAAGAGTTTTTTGTTTTTTTTTAAAGTGCTTTGAAAGAGCAAATACTCCTTTAGAACTCACCTGGCCCTGGCTTTTCATTTGGTGAAACCAGTGGGGGTTGAGCGCTCGCTCTGTGGCCCTTGCAGAGCCCAGACGCACTTCACCTCACAGCCAGTCGCTGTTTGCTTCTCGGCAGGGGGTGGCACCCCATCCTACACGTGATAGAGCCCTGGAGCTTTTAGACAGGAGCTGGGCGCCCTTCTCAGGGCCTGGCGCTGCTTCCCGGCTCTGCAGGTCCTCACAGCCCTTGCTCTCTGTGGCCGCGTGGGGATGGGCCCTGAGGGCTGCATTTCTGCGGTCCCGCGGTTCCTACGCTTCCTGCCCAGAGCCTTGCGTGAGGAGGTGGAGTGCAGGCAGGAAGGAACCTGTGGATTCCCTCGCCCTCCCAGAGCCGCGCACACCGGGGGCCGGGAGTTTACCGTGGGAGCTGTGTTCCCGGCGTTGGGCGGGTTGCCAACAGGAATGGTGTTGCTGGGAAGTTGGAAATGTGCTCCCTTTCCCATTGTTCAGTGAAATTCTCTTGAAAGAAGTCGCTGTGTGAGAAAAGGCAGCGAGCCTCTGGCGAATAGTCACGTTATCACAGAAGGGGCCTCAGGGACATCTGGTCCAGGTTGCCCCCGTGGGAGACCCGTGCCGAGGCTTTCGACCTTCGCTTTCAGACCTTCTGAGGGTGGGGGTTGCAAGAAAACTTGGCAAAATTTGGTAGGCTTGAGGTGAGATGGTTACTCTCTCAGCCTATGCTCAAAGCTGCTTGTACCTTAACAAACAAACAAGACAACGTAAATTGTCCCCAGATGATGTCACAGTCGCTTGATCTTGTCAGCAACTTGTTCCGGGAATAAATTAAAAGCTCATGGGTGGGTGACCGGCAGCCTTGTCGGGCAGGCCTTCCTGGCCCAGGACTGAAAGGCGGCGCCTGACCTTTGGGTGGCACTTCTCGGTGCACGAAGGACTTCCAGCGCGGCGCTCACAGGAGCCTCTCGCCAGTCTTGCCCAGGGAGGAACCCGGGCCCTCGAGGCGGACACCGCGCCCAGCGTCACCAGGTGCAGAGCTGGACTCCGGCTCTCGGTTCCCAGGCTCTGTTGTTTCGCTGTGTCCCCCTTGAAGGGAAGCGGGTGTGCAGGGTGCCTGGGCTTTGTGTTGGGAGTTCAGAGTTCCACTCTGCTCTCCTGCTCACTGTGTGACTCTGTGGAAGAATCTTAACCTCTGAGTTTCATGGTTGTCTTTTGGAAAACAGGGCCCTGCCTTATAAAGTTAAAGTGTATAAATAAAAGGTGCTTAGCAAAGGCATCGCTTATAGGAAGCAGCGGGTCGATGTTGCCTCTTTAATGAAGGTCTGGCAGGTGTGGGAAACGCTATGGCAAGGAGCCTGTGAAGCAGAAATTAGGACAGACCTGCGCCAAGGGGAGGGGCGCTTTGGCCCTGCTCTCCTTGCACACAGAATCTTACGGTTCCTAGTTTGGTCCATTAGTTTTTGATCCTTTGCAAAGTTAGGAAAACTGAGGTACTCACCAAGTGCCTGGCATATAGTAGGTCCTCAATAAATACAGTCTGGCTGGCAGAGAGCACACTGTGAAGGTGCTGCTCAGGACCAGGGCAGGTGGCTGCTCAGCAGAGCTGAGGCTGGGAGGACGTGCGGTGCTGAAGGGCACTGTGCCATGACACCTGGACGGCCAGGCTGAATGGGAATCGGTGCAGAGTTGGAACGGGGCAGGGAGGACGTGGCTGTCAGACCCTTCAGCTTCACCTTCTCGTCATGCCCAGCCATGGCCCCTATGTGGTCCTGTCGGACATCACTGAAGTCACTGATGTGGATCGGGCAGGAAGGAGAATGAGCCCCTTCCTTCTGAGGGGGGAGCTGCCGCCTAGTCTCAGGTTCAGGCTTTTTTTTTTAAAACATTTTATTGATTTTTTACAGAGAGGAAGGTAGAGGGATAGAAAGTTAGAAACATTGATGAGAGAGAAACATCGATCAGCTGCCTCCTGCACACCCCCTACTGAGGATGTGCCTGCAACCAAGGTACGTGCCCTTGACCGGAATCGAACCTGAGACCCTTGAGTCCACAGGTCGACGCTCTATCCACTGAGCCAAACCGGTCAGGGCAGGTTCAGGCTTTTAAGGGGGAAGGAGAGACAGTTGGATCAGTGTTTGGGGAAGAGATACTGCTCCACCCCTTCTCCTGCCCAATACAGGGACCAGACAACACCCAGGAGATCTACAGAAATGACCAGGTGACTCGGGAACTGGATCTGCCTGAGGTGGAGAGGCTGCCTGGTCTCAGCCAGGCAGTTGGTGGGCTCCGTAGTGGGTGGAAGAAGGAACACCGGGAAGCCTTCCTCCCACCCCACCGGGCCCCTGGTGGCCCAGTCTCCAAGGCCCCTCCTCTGCTCTACTCTTGTCACAGATCCTAATGGAGAACTCAGAAATTCACTTCTTCAACCCTCATTTAATGTTCCTTCCTTTGTCATATTCCAACGCCCGAGGCCCCAATGGAGCCCTGTTCTGCACTCTGGCCCAGGAGGGGGGAGGAAGCTGCACTGTTTGCAGAACAGGGAGATGGGCACCTCCTCACCCCCCTTACTGGAAAGACAGGCCGAGATGGCGCTGGGTCCCCAGCTGCGTGTGTGGAGGTTGGACGTGCAGCAGCACAGTCCTCCTCCATAGAAATCTCTGGCCTTCTTGCCGGGGATGAGCCCCTGCCCTGTGCTGTGGTATTAGCTTTATGAACCACAGCTGAATTCTCCTTTTTGGATCACAAAGATTTTGAGGATCACGGATTCCTGGGTCAGAAAAAGAACACCCAGTTCACTCAGAAGGATTCTTGGGTAGATGCTGTCCCCTTCTGGGCCCGAGTTTCCCCACGTGTGGAGAGGAAAAGGAGGTGCAGTTAAAAGGCTGGTCTTCAAAGCCCCCAACCCCGTCTCTGAAGGCCCGTGGTTCTTGTATCACATGAGGTCATCTGTGTTCACTCTCGTCAGGTCGAATTCCACCAAAGCCCACCAGCCACAGAGGTGAGCTCGCCTGCAGCCATTGCCTCCACGCTGTGATCTCTCGTTCGAGGTCAGCGGTCGGCAGACCCCCCTCACCTTTCTGGTTTCAAGCAATCTTCTCTGTCAGGAAGTGGTTGGATCCCAGGTTAATTCCCTCCTATCACATCACAGCTGTGCTGCCTCTGCTTTGCTGATATGGCTGCTGATATGGCTGCTTAGGGTTGAGAGGCTATTTTTGTTTGTTTTGTTTCTCACCTGCTTTCTCACGTAGAGCAGAGGAGAAAGGACTTTCTGTGAGGAGTCCTCATTCTTGCTCACGTATTTGCTCTGCTGCTATTGATTCAGGTTTGTTTTCTCCAAGGCCCTACGTGCCTTAAGGCAGTAAAGGAATGGAAAGTGTAGACGCAGCCAGAGTATTTCACAGGTCTGTGGAATGTCAGTGCTGGAAGGCAAGGAGACACTAGAGATGGTCGAGCCCATCATTTTATCCACAGGATGACCTATACCTAGAGACACCTCCCCCCCACCCCTTACTCAGCTACCACTAATGTTCCAGTCCACTCCCCCAGATGTATGCAAGCTTTCTCTTCTAGTGAATCCAACGCCGCTAATATCTCTGTCCAACAAATACTCGTTGAGTGAAGGTATTGCAATGCCTCCCATCACCTGCCTGCCTACAGCCTAAGTCACAAATGACTTTGTCTCTTTCTGAGTGGGCAGTGAAGTGGGCAGATTCCCTTGTTCCAAGTGCAGTGCGAGGTTGCCATTCACCGGCTGTTTTTAATTGCACTCCTCCAGACCAACGGATTGCTTAAAAAACACTTCTGGTCTTGGGTCTCTGGCGGTGAGGTGTGCCTGTGGGTCCCTTCGCCACGAGGCTTGATGCCTTGATTGGGTTATAAGGCTGGGGTGCAGCCTGAGGTTTTTATTTGTTTGTTTGCTACCTCGTCTGGCTGTTGGTGCCCAGGAATAATTTCCTACTCATGACCTACTTGTGAGCCCATGTGCTATGCAAGCCTGTGCGCCGTCCTCAAGGAGCGCCCGTCAGTAGGGGAGGGAAGCCAGAAACACGTGAGGCTACTTAAGGGTAGCAGGTCCTCAGTGCTAAGTGATGATCCGTTTGGTGAGTGTAGGACGTTGGGAACTGTAAGCCTTTGAGGAGGAGGGGACAGAGAGAGATCATTCTGCAGAAAGAGACACAAACTGGGATGAATTTTGAGCTAGAAGCATACCTGGGTCTGTCAGGGGGCTGGAGAGCCTGTGGACCCCCATGTCGCTGCAGCGCGCTGCCGCTGGCTGACAGGTCTGCGCTGGGGAGGCCAAAGCCAGGGTCTGTGCCGTGGCTGCCGCAGTTACCTCTGCTACTTGAGCAAGTTACGCGTTTTGAATTTCCGAACCTGTAAATCAGACCTTGAGACACGCCTGCTGTTTGGGAAGTGTGTGTGGGGGGGTGGGGGAGGGGGAGGCGTCTGATGATGCGGTGGGTGGGCAGGTACTGTGCGAATCCTGACTGGGACTAGGCGGGCTGGGGCGGGGGTTGTGAGTGTCCAGCACCAGGGAGGGGCCTCACCTGGAAGCCTTTCTGTGTTTCTGATGGCAGCCGCGTTGGGATGCGGCTTTTGGCCAAGAGCCATTGAATGGGTGAGGCCAGCTTAAGCAGCTGGCTGTGGCCACCCTGCCATTGTGAGTGCTCACCCAGCTTGCTGATTTGGAATTCCTGTCCTCCTGCCCATAGGGGTCCTTTGCTGTCTTAGGTGAAATTGCCCCCAGTGAACCAGAACCTTTTGTTTAGGCTCAATAGGAAGTCTGTTCCCTTAGACCAAAAGGAATGCTAATTGGCTGCCTGACTGTCCTCAGAACGTGGGTGCCCAGAATATACAGGACACGTCCTTTGTTACTGGTGAGATGGAAAGGGCTTATGTAAGCTTATAAAACGCCGGTCCAGAAAGAGGCAGAGTGTTCGCCGAATGTTAGAGGTTGGTATTGGGCAAATGCCGCATTTTCTGGGTACGAAGAAGGTAGCTATTTAAATTCATGGTCCTTACACTAATGTCTTCTAAAAATGTAGCTGCTTCCACCCCTCCCTGTCTCCAGCTCCCCCTCGTTGGCTGAACTGAAAGGTTGGAGGAGCAGAAGGGCTTGGGGCCCCTTTTAAAAACAGGGAAAGAGTTGTAAATGTGGTGAAGACTGAAATGCCAGAATGTTCCTTTCCCAACCCGTATTATATGGTATTTCGCCAGGAATTGTTTTAAGGTCAGAGCTTGAGCAAGCACCCCTTCTCCTCTTTGAATGTCACCGAGTTGCCCAGTTTCCCCTGTGCACACTCTCTAATGCCTGTGACACTGTTTTATCTTTCTGGCCTGTGACTCATCACGAAGGAAGTAAAAACTATGCAATTAACACAAAACCTCCTTATTTGCCCTCTTCACCCCCCGCCCCCCTCAGCTCCCCGAGTCACGAATGCCGGCCTGCCATTTTTCTGTAAGTCTTTGGAAGCTTTGAAGTGTTTTGATAGGATAAGACAGCCAGTCATCATCTCCTGGTTTCACTCATTTAACCCCAAATATCGGTGAGAATCTTCTCCAAAAAAAGGAGAAAGAAGTCCCTGCTCTGAACGTGCAGCTTGCCCACAGGAAGTGATTCAGGGGCTGGATTCATGCAAAGCTGGTGGGGCGGGAGGTGGGAGGCTGGGAACCGGGGCTGGGAACCGGGGCTGGGGAGAGACGGCCCAGAGAGGATACTCAGGCCTTAATGGTTGCTGCTTCGTGGAAGAAAGTGAAAAACAGAATGACTAAGAGTCTCGTAATAAGAATTGTTTGTGTAGTGATGTGAGCTAACATAGAAGCTCGCTGGCAGATAAGTCGAGAGGAACACTTGTCAGGGGAGGTGAGTTTTTGCTGCTCTGCTCTTTTTACTTTTCAGGAGTGCAAACATATTTCTAAGTTTCAAGGCATTCATCAACAGAAGGCGGGGGTCTGCATTTCCACCCCCCTCACCACCTCAAAGCCCGCTGCTTCTTCTGCAGAGGAATGGTGGAAGCCGAGATAACTACCTAACAGTCTGCAAAAGCTCTTTCTTCTTAACTTCCCCTCCAGAGTTAGACGGAGCTTCCCTCTGTCAGAGAGAAGAACTCTTTTGGGGCTTGTGGGTTCAGTCTGGCATTTTATTTTGATTCCCCCCAAATTGAAATTACAAATGAATCCGTTTCCCAAAAGCAATTTGGGAACAGAGAGAGCCTCCAAGTGTTGGCTGGTGAGCAGCCCCGCTGCCCAGTGTGGTGGTGGTGGTGGTTGGGGGGACACGGGAGGCCAGCAGCACTAGGGCAGTGAGAATCAGCGTCTAAACGCACCTGGATCCGTGATTACATTTCGGACTCCCTGAATTTTATGAGGTGAGCTTTGTGGTTGGGGGTTGTAAAAGCTGGAGGAAAGTGTGCTTTCTGCCTTGAGCCCATCAGAAGGTTGCCAAGAGCAGTGAGTATCCTGAATGGGCCAGGAGTGAGCTCTTTCAAAACAAATGAATAGATGATCTTCAGGCTTAATTCCACTCCCAGTGAATGCAACTGGCAGAGTGAAACGGCCATTCAGAAAGTTCTGTGAAGCCTCATAATTGTTCTTTCCCCTTCTTCCATCAACCAGAGACCAGCCCAGGCCTCTGTAGCATCTTCAGTTTCCAAGTTGAAACCTCTATGATCCTGACACTTGAGAAAAAGTCATGCCCGTCAAATTGGTGTTTGGAGAAAAGAAACAAGTTTGTGAAACCGAAGCTGTGAAATGGAAAGATTGCAAATGAAATCCCCCCTTATCTCCGCCCCCTTCTCCTTTCCCTCCTTCTCCTTCAAGATCTCACTATTTTTCTTCGCAATGGGGAAAAGAGGGGACGGGGACAGCAGTCTCCCCAGAGCCCAAGGAGAATCTCTGATGATTCTAACACAGTGAACCCTGTGTTTTTCATTCACAGGGAACCAGGTTTGGGCTGTAACCCCCAGATACAAGGCCAGGCTATTCTTGGCACCTTTGGGCAAATCATCCAACATTCCACGAATCTTTCACCCGTAAAATGGGAGTAGGGGTACCCATTCCTGTAGCCCATGAGAAATACCAGTAAACGCCTAACTCTGAGTTATGAATTGCTTCAGTTTTCCCTGACCTCCGCCCACCTCCCAGAACCTTCTCTTTACCCATGGTTCTCAAGGGACCCAGGGGAGTGAATTTGCCCCCTAAGGGACTTTTTGGCAATATCTGGAGACATTTTTGGTTATGACAACTGGGGGTGGGGCCAATAGTGGCATCTGGTGGATAGAAGCCAGAATGCTGCAAACCATCCTTCGGCACAGGACAGCACCCCCCTCCCAAAGAGTTATCTGGCCCCAAACGTTGGGGGCACTGAAACAGTGGGGCTCCCCTTCTCATAGCCCGATGTTGGAAAGCTCTCGGTGTATGTGCGCTGTCCAGGGATTATGATGAAGCTGAGCTTTCTCTATAAATCAGTCCCTCTCTGTGCCCATCCCCAGCCCT
>PVJC01044771.1:0-13968 GCA_004026665.1 Murina feae
CTGGATCCAGAGGGACATTAATATTTCATGAGTTTTTAATAATCATTTTCTGGGGAATTGAAAAAAGTTTAGAGGCAAGATTAGTAAAATGGGAATTTAGTTTATTCAGGGGAAAAAGATGGTATTGCAAGGAGTCTCAAAGTTTGACAGTAAGAATATTTAAATAAAAGTCACTTATTACAGAATTTCAGTTTATTTCTAATTTCTTCTTCTAACAGAGCATTTGTTAGAAGATACATATATAGATACAAACATGTACATAGGTACATGAATATGTAAATATTGATATATATGTATGTTTATACATACGTTTCTGTGTATGAATAGGTATGTGTATGTGTGTAAAGCAGTCCAAGCATAGCCTCATTGCTTTTGTTTTCATGCTTGTTCTATCAGAATTGATAATATTAAAAAGTGTGCAATAGGAAACATGTTCGACTGCCTAATTCAATGTTCATTTTTCCCTTCACCTCTTTCTAACATAACCCCAATCATGCTTTGTGTTCCCCTCAGGTAAGATGATACTAATTCAAAACTAAAGCTAATTATGAAATTCCATTTCTCTTTCTTGGGATAATTTTGTAAATATGAAACTCGAGACAGGACTTGAAAATAGGTTCCAGACTCTTGCAAAAGACGTTAGAGGTAAAAATTATTATTTTTTAAAATCTGAATATTGTATTTAGATATTGTGAAGGTAAGGGTTCATTCAGCAGGCTGGCATTGATCAAACCCTGTACATTTCTAAGAAGGTCTGTTTTCAGGACTGACCCTTGGCCTGCTTCTAGTTGCTGAACTCTTAGTATTTGGGAAGTTCTGCCTGGAGGAAGTTAAAGGGTGGAGGGGGAAGGAAGAGGAGATGTCTGTAATACTATCAACAATAAAATGTATATTTAAAAAGTAAAAATAAAAAATAAATACGAAAAAAAAGTTTCTTTGTGAGCCTGAGGCTTTGGGCCATACGGTACATGTATGACCAGGTAGTTTATGCTAACAGTGTAATTTATGATGAACACTGGTTTCTGCTGTGAAGGTCTGAAGTCTGAACTGACCTCACAATAAAAACCTGGACACAAAGCCTCAGTTGATCTTCATTGGCAATGCTAAGTGCATGTTGCTGCACATTCTTATGAGACAATTAAGCCCATTTTTTCAACTCCACAGGGAAGGAACACCTGAAAATTTGTACCTGGTTTCTGCCAAACTTTGCCCCACATGCTTTTTCCCTTCGCTGACATTAACCTGTATTCTTTCACAGTAATAAACTACAATCATAAGATAAAAGCTTTTGATCCCTTGAGTCTTGCTAATTAGTCATTGATTCTGAGAGTGGTCTTGGGTATCCCTGTGTCAAATGCTATGTCTAATGCTGCTGTAGGTCCTCTTAAGGCCACTTGGAAAGTTAGCTTTAGGCTAAAACCAATGGTAAAACAAATACAATTTTACAAATTTTCTCTTTAGGACATTTATGTTTTCCTACTGCTAGACCATGTAGATTCAGGAAATAAGCACACTTTATTACCACAGTTATAAAGTCTACTTTATTGAGGTATACTTCATATATAAAAGTTGCACATATCTAACATTTACATTTGATGAGTCAGGATATATATGCATACTCCTGTGATACCAACACCACAACATAAGGTATTAAATCAATCATCTTTGAAAATGTCTTGTGTCTCTTTGCTTTATTTTCTTTGCGGTAAAAACATTTAGCATGAGATCTATCCTCTTACAACTTTTAAATGCATAGCACTATATTGTTAACTATAGCACTATCTTATACAGCAGATCTCTGGAACATTATCATCTTGTCTAACTATACCTTTATACCCAATTAGAACATTTCCCCATGTTTCTCTTCTCCACATTTCTTGGTATTTCTCTGTGAGTGTAACTATTATAGATACCCCATAGAAAAGGAATATAATCTAATAAAGAGTAATATGCAAATTAACCATCACTCTGACACCTAAGCCATGCCCACCAGCCAATCAAAGCAGCTGTATGCAAATTAACCCAGTCATGGAGCTAGAACAAACAGGAGGCTTCCCTTGCACCAGCAATGTAGTTGAAACTGCCTACCTAGGCCTCTGCTCAAGGCAACAATGTTTCAATTATAGAAGATAAATAAACCCTAGAAACCTGATTCCACTCAGCCTCACTGGAACATTGGGTCAATGGGAGCTGTGGGCAGCCTTAAAACAGCCCTCAACCCCTCACCCAGGCTGGCCAGGCACGTGGACATCCCCTGAGGAGACTGCAAGAGGACATAGGTAGGGCTGAGGGACCACCCCCCAGTGCACAAATTTTTGTGCACTGGGCCCCTAGTCAGATAATATTTGTCCTTCTGAAACTGACTTATCCCACTTAGCATAATGTCTTTCAGGTCCATCATGTTGTTGCAGAAGGTAGGATTTCCTTTTCTTTCCTGCTAAATAACCATCTGGATTTTCAAAAATATTATTTTGGGTACTTTATTAGACAAATACCTTTAGATAAGGATGAAGAAGGACTCAACGTATAATAGGTTCTTGCAAATGTATATTGAGGCATAATGAGTTTTAACAGAGTTCCATGCTATCTTCCCCATAAATGTTCAACCATTAGTAGTCCAAGAAAAATATTGGCATACCTAAGCATCTTTATCAATTTTTATCATATTGTTTTAATCAATTGTTATGTTTTTTACATAAGTGATGTGATCTAACAATAAAAAAATATTACAATGTTAAGCAACATGTCCAAATTACCCAGCTATTGGGAGAGACTCAGAATGTACATATAAATCCATCTCAATACAAACCCATATCATTTGTTTTACAACAGTTTGTTTTCATTGTCACTCCATTTCTATTCCAGCTTTTCTCTTTCCTTCTTACACATTTAATTATCTATTTAGTCATTATGCATCCATGAATATGATATGTATGGTTGTCTATAAGGACACAGAAAGCAAGGCCGGAACTGAGAGAGCAATGATGGGGGCAGGGAAACATACAAATTTCCTGATTTGATGGGATGTCACACAAATTATAACACTATATAAATGTATCATTTTAAAACAAGGGTTTAATATCCAACATTTATAGGAAACTCATACAACTTAACAAAAGAAAGATAAACAATCCTATCAAAAAATGGGCAATGGACCTAAATAGACACTTTTCAAAAGAAGACATACAGAAGGCAGAAAGACATATGAAAACATGCTCAAAGTCACTAATTATATGAGAGATGCAAATCAAAACAACAGTGCGGTATCATCTCATACCTGCCAGAATGGCTGCCATCAACAAAACAACAAAGGACAAGTGCTGGAGAGGATGTGGAGAAAAAGGAACCCTTCTGCACTGCTGGTGGGAATGCAGACTGGTGCAGCCACTATGGAAGACAGTTTGGAGTTTTCTCAAAAAATTAAAAATGGAACTCCCATTTGACCCTGTGATCCCACTCCTAGGAATATATCCCAAGAAACCAGAAACACCAATCAGAAAGGATATGTGCATCCCTATGTTCATAGCAGCACAATTCACCATAGCTAAGATTTGGAAACAGCTTAAGTGTCCATCAGCAGATGAATGGATTAGAAAGCTGTGGTATATCTACACAATGGAATACTATGCTGCTGTAAAAAAGAAGGAATTCTTACCATTTTCATCAGCATGGATGGAACTGGAGAGCATTATGCTAAGTGAAATAAGCCAGTCAATAAAAGAAAACTACCACATGACCTCACTTATTTATGGATAATAAAGACCATTACAAAATGATAAACATAAACAAATACAGAGACAGAGCAGCCTTGAACAGACTATCATCCTATAGCTGGAAGGCTGGGGATGGTTGGGGGGGGAATTAAGAGATTAACTGATGCATAGGAGCATAATCAATGGACACAAGAAACTGGGGGTTAGGGAGGAGGGGGAGAAGGGAAAGGGGAAAAAATTAGAGATCTATCATTTGTTGTAATACTTATCTATCATTTGTTGTAATACTTTAAGCAATAAAAAAATGAAAAAAAATTAAAAACAATAGCTTTTCTTTTTTAATTAGAAAAAAATGTTTCTTGTGAAAAGTTGAAAAAAATTTCTGATCACCCATGGTCATACTATCCAAAGAGCGAGCACCTCTAACATATTTGTGTATCTCTTTCTGGCTTTTATCCAAATAATTTTTAGGGAATTTTACCTTAATAAAAATGTAATATATTGATCATAAAAAAAATTAAGTGTTATTAATGGGAGGAAAATAATATTATTATATCATCTATCAATGATACAGTAACTTGACTACCACAGAAGCATTTTTGAGAGAAACAGTGTATTAGATGAGATCCCCAAAATTATTAGAATTAACTATGCAAGAGTATAGGGCTGTGCTGTCCAATACAATAGCTGGCTACATATGTCTACTGAGCACTTGAAATGTTAGTTCACATTGAGATATATAATAAGTGTAAAATATACTCTGGATATCAAAGACCGTACACAAAAAGAGGTGACAAACTGTGCAGCAGAGAGGTCAACTAAGATGACCCCTGTAAACCAAGCAGCTATATGTAACCATATCCATTGGATGCTCCCTGGAAAGGAAGAAAGCTCTTTGAAAGTATTTTCCTGTCCCTTGCATTTTTATTCCTGTCGGTCAAGGGTGGCTCTTAGGTTCCCAGAGGCCACTCTCAGGTCCTTTCCAAGTAGACCCTCCAACTTCAAGTCAGTGATGGTACAGTGAATCTCCCTCATGAGTTGAATATCTGACTTCAGCCTAATGAGTTTTACGTTCATCCATGTTGTTGCATGAATCAATAATTCATTCATTTTGTCGTTGAATAGTAGTGTTCAATGTATGGACATCTTATAATTTTTCCATTCATTTGTTGACATTTGTCAAGCATGTTTTCAGTTTTTGATTATCCTATATAAAAAAGAGGTAATATGCAAAATGTCCATCACTCCAACACACAAGATGACCACCACAAAATGGCCTGCAGGGAAGGGCAGTTGGGGGTGACCAGGCTGGTAGGGGAGGGCAGTTAGGGACAATCAGGCCAGCAGGGGAGCAGTTAGGCGTCGATCAGGCTGGAAGGGGAGTGGTTAGGGGGTGATTAGACTGGCAGGCAGAAGTGGTTAGGAGCGATCAGACAGGCAGGCAGGCAAGTGGTTGGGAGCCAGCAGTCCTGGATTGTAAGAAGGGTCCCAGATTAGAGAGGGTGCAGGCTAGGCTGAGGGACACCCCTCCCCCCATGTATGAATTTCATGTACCAGGCCTCTAGCTACAGATAATGTACTATTAACTGGTAACTGGAAACCTTGAACACAAATTTTAACTTTTTAAATAAAATATATGATTAAGAAGCATAAACAGAAAAGTTATTTGGGATCTAGTAGAGTATGTGAATTGATGAAAATTTTAACCATAGTGGAATAGTTTGAATAGAGAACAAAAGCAAGAAAAGGTACTCAGAAAGCATAAAAATTATTTTAAGGAGTCTGTAAACTAGAAAAGAGAGATACTGGAAGTATCAGGTGAGGGTAGTCAAAGGAAGTATTTGTGTTTTCTTGTTAGTTTGTTTAAAGATAAGTAATACATATTAAATATAAATCATGAGAGATAAACTGAATGTGAATATAGAGATTAAAAAAAAGGAGTAACTGAGAGTATCAGGGTACATTTCCAGAGAAGCCTCGTCGTCTGGTTTTTCAAAGTATAGTGGAAGAATTACACTCCCTGCCAGGTTATTTAGTGTTCTAGCTTAATCTCCATTTAATCACATCATATTGTACCTTTACCTTTAGGATATTTATTTATTCTGACTGCCAGATAGTTAATGCCCTAAAAAATGCCACTCTGTTGGAGTAATATAGTTACAAGTAGACTAAACCTCTAAGATATTCATGTAAGCACGCAAAAGACTGACACTTAAGTGAAGAATGCATAATGGTGAAAGGCATTTAGGTGGCATCTTGCAACCTTACTTTTGTGCGTTTTACTCTGAACCTTCAAGCATGAAACTGATTCTAGATATAATAGCATGCCAACACCTAAAAACAGATACAATTGATTTTTCTAGAATTCTTTATGTACTTGTCTCCTCCCTTTTTCCTATGAGTTTCTATTGGCTTAGAGCCAATCTCAGAGAATCTCCTGTCAGAATACTTCACACTAAAATTTTCTGCAAATACCTTGATTGCAATATTCATCTTGATGCTGTATTTTATAATTATTATTTAGTCATTAATTTAAGTATAACAAATACTTTCTCAAACCCCAGAGTGCTTTTACATAATTAATACCTAGAAAGATTAACCTCCCTACTATTAAGAATCAATGTTGATTGTGGAAATCATTACAAGTACTTGCAAAACATTATAAAGCAGTTAAGCAAATAAATGAAGGGTAGTTGCCTGCTTAATGTCATAAGAAAATAAACTTTCTGAGTGCAAGGAGAAGTCTGACTGTAACACCCCCATGTAGCTATCCTTAAGGCGGGGATGGAACAAATAATGTTCAGAATATCATTGATTGGGTTCTTTATTTTAATATTTCAAATTGCCTCTTAAGAGATCAATTCAAATCATTTGAATTGTTTCAAAGCTATATGTAATAAATGGACCAAATTTTCTTTGCATCTCTTTCCCAAGAACAAATTTGCAAGGATCTATGCACAAGGGTACTTGTTTTAAATTTTGGAAACCTAACATTGTTCAGTAACATTGAAGATATTACTATGGTCAACAAACTAATTTTTGCTTTTAAATATCCTCTCCCATTCTCTTTGCTGTCAATTAAAGAACTTTCATTGAGAAAAAAGACACATGAGAAAGACTACCAATTTAAGCCTCCATTTCAATGATTTATTATAACTGTTTGAGGCCTGTATCTTAATTGATAATCCCTAATCAAAATCAAGATTCTCTAGCCATTTGTAACAGTAGTTTGATCATCTGAATTAAGCTTTGACCTCACTAGAGTGAGAGAGATGAGTGATAATAGCAGAGGACTGGCACGGACGTTCAGATGTGACCACAGGCTTTGTCATCATCCCTAAATTAAATGCAGTCTGGTGCTGAAGCCCAGATATGCAAGTCATCCTTTCTCTACCCAGAATGAGAAATAAATAACTGGTACCATATGAATAAATTCAATCAGTAAATAAATATGTAAATTAATAATTGTGCTCATGTTATATATAAACACTGAGGTGGTTTGTGTCATGTGGTGCTTGTGAAGATGTTAGAGAAAGAACATTTCTGTAACAAGTCCTTCACCTTGCCATTGAAGCAGAAATAGTGTCTCTGTGATCCTGCTGTGCTGTTTGCTGGATGCATACTTAGAGAGGACATCTTATTTTTGGATTCAGGTCCTTTCCTATACATTGTACATGTGGATGGTATAGAGTGGACTTCTCTGATACTGGCTTTTACTACTGCAACATTGCTGTTCTTTCACTAAAAAGAGGAAAAGAAAGATGACAAAGAGCTTTCTCCAGAAAACTAGAAAACAGATTTCACCCTGATATATGTTATTTTTCTTAAATTAATAAAGGAACGAAAATGCACGTCTTAACTTTATAAAGGCATTAGCAACTCCCAACATGAAAACTAGGACTATTAAGATATTCAGGTAATACTAAAATATCCAGAAATAGCAATCGTAACAGAGATGTTACTGAGCACACAAATAACCCACAATGTCACCCAGTTCTTCAAAAGTATAATCGCAAAATACTTGTCAGCAGAGTAATGCCCACGTGTGCAAGGTAATTATATGAAATGCCAAAAGAGCAAGCTGATGAAAAATAAAGTATTTAGGGAAATTGAAGAATAAGTTTTCAACATTTTGAAATATGCTCACACCTTGATAAATAAACTAACCAACTGCACACCTGCCGCACTGAAAATTTCCCAGGCATAGCAATTTGGAAGACAATTTTCATGGGTCTCCTGCCTTTCTGAAATGCTATGAGCAGAGGCTCTGATAACTTTTGTTCGGGGCTATTTTTTCTAGGATGTTTATGTCACAAATGGCCTTGGAAGATATAGTGTATTCCTTGAGAGAGCAAGGAAGACGGACAGGATTGCTTGTAGTCCTACATAAAAGATTGGAGTTAACTGAACTCAGGGTTCCTCAACTGTGACTTAAGCTCACTGGGTGAATGACATCTACCTGGGACATTCTGTGCAGCTCGGGGAATACAGAAAACTGATCTGAATGTTAAAGTCATACTTTAACACAACAATAAAGTCCTTTGCTCTGACCCAGGATTCTCACGTCTTCTGCAATCATCCACAAAACTATGGCAGACTAAGTTCTCAGTGTTCAAAAGAGTACAATCTTAGATCCTACAGTTTTTAAAAATGCATCAGGCCCTTAGCTTGCATTTTATATGTCAAGAATTGGACCCAATTTTCAAACCTTTGAAGATTCTGAGTTGATAGAAGTTGAATTTTACAGTCATCAGAACATATAGTTCTAGAAACATTTATTCAATTACTCAATTTTTGTAATAATTTTGTTAACCAATGCCGCCCCAATAAATTCAACCAAAAGGAATAAATTACAAAAATGGAAGCATGAAAAAAGAACGCACACAATCTTTGTTTTCAATAATAAATTCATATCATGGCCCAGTTCACTGATAGAACAGTAGACATGAAATCTACAAAAATTAATTCTATAACAACTCTGAATATCCTCTCTGAATCTCCCTGCTTCTGATCACTACTTGTAGTATAAAATTAGTTAAGTGAATAGGCATTACCTAAAATAAGAATATTAGGTGTTGGTTCCTGCTAAGTCAACCAATTTTGGCTACATATTATTACCTAGAATATAACAATGAGACTGAAACTTTTTTAATGCATAATAATAACTTTATAGTTGACTGAAAGCTTTAAAAAAATTGAAAGCATTATGTCTGAAGTTGCCTTGCTGACTCTGTTTGCTAAGCTCCTTGAACTGGGTAGTCCAAAATACCTCTGAAATTGTGCTGAGGCTCTTTCTCTGATCACATTGATGAAACTTCAATTTTCAATATAAAATCCACAGATTCCATGGTTTTATTTCTGCTCTTGGCTTTTTATTAAGAATAGCTCAAGTTTTTATATCTACTGCATTCTCTGTAACTCTGTTAAAATAGTATTGCTAGGTAATATCTGTGTGGAACAAGTTTATGAAAATAAATGACAGACAAGATTTAAAGCAACTATGGGGTTCTCTTTTTCATGCAAATACATTTTTTAAAACAAACAACAAAACAACTCTCCTGGCATATTCCATTGTAAAGTCCTGTTGATAGTGGGGAAAAAAAATGCCAGGTCAATTTGTTCCTTATCAGACAAGAACAGTGAAAAGGCTGCCTGGTAGATGCTACATTGATCTTTTCTTGTTAAGCTACAGAGTACATAATTTACATGGCAGGCACCAAGATCACAGCTTATTCATATTTTCCTCCTAATGCTGCTAACCAAAGAGTTATCATGTTTCTCTTAAGACCTCTCTGAAACATGAGGATGGGAATGAATTTCCCTTTGGCCACAAAATCTATCAAAGAGAAGACTAGAATTTGAATTAAAAGATCTTTATACCTAGTTCATTGCTCCTCTAATCTACACTCATAAGAGTCCCTCACTTTTATTATCAGTTTATTGCTAATTTTAAATAAAGTATAGAGCTGTAGCTTCTCCATTGTACTGAGAAGGAGAAAACTGAGTCTAGGTGTCAAGTGTTTAGCTAAGCTATCCCATTGTATTGCTGCCTCTGCATCCCTTTTGTTTGGATAAGGGGCCAGCTGGGATAACTGATGCTAGCACATCATGTAAGTGCATTGCCAGAGGCAGCCTGTGGTGTCATGAGCGAATGTGACTTGCTATGACTTTCCCTATAGTCCTTATGAAAGAGTGTCCTTGCCTTCTAGGGGCCTCCCCTGGTGTGCCCCTTAGATAAGAACCCCGTGGAGCTTACCAAAACCCTGATCTTTTTTGGTTTGCAGTGACCAATCCAGCCTTAGCCAAAGAACTACAAAGTCCTTCATTCAGGATCCCGTAGGAAGTTACTTGCATCTTTGGTGTACTAAATTAGAACCAGATGTCTTAGATTAGAATATTAGTTATTTTTTCCATATTAAAAGGAGATGAACCCATTATTGTAATAATGTGAGCATACTGATCAATGTTGATCAAGTTTGAATCTCTCAACTCAAAGCTAGTTTTATGTGTAGGTAGAAGGCACAACTACAAGTATTGTATGAGATGCTTTTAGCACCATGAAGAGATCCATGCCAAAACTTACAGTCATCCTACCTTCCCTTCTCATCTGTGCCTAAAATTTGCTTCTCTTCACTATAATATAAAATATAAGTATCTCATAAAAGAAAATAAAAGCAATAACACTGATCTAAATCCACATAGCAGTGTGAATGGTTGACATTACCATGCTTTTCAGACTTTAAGTTGTAAAGAGCTATGATTAAAATGGATATGTTGAAAGGTTAAAAGACCCATCATTGAAAAAACCTAGTGGGATCAAAACAAATTAACCAAACTCACAATTTCAAGTAAAGTTAGCTCTGAGCATAGTGAAGAAAGAATGACTTAAAAGTCTAAACTTCAGAAGCTATAACAAAGCTGTTTTCTTACATTTTGTCTTCTCTAGACACCTTCATATGTTCTCTCCCATAAACAAAACTCATGCATGTAGCCTCCTTCTAGTTTATAAGAAAAATTTGGACTTTTGCCATAAAGATCCAGAAATTTTTATATGAACAAAATTTTGGCACTCAAAATATTATCCTGGTGAGTACTCTAACTCGGACTTCGTGTTTCAACTCTAAAATCTGAATATCTTTCTTGTTCTCAGAAGTATTGCTGATTAGACTTTGCTTGGAATATTTTTTTCAAGGTTGAAAGAAGTTTTATGTTGTGTTCCTAAATTATTTTAGAGATATATGTCTCTGTTATGCAGCCTATCACATACCTAGCAAGAAATGTTGTATAAAGTTCCATATATATATTAGGGGCCCAGTGCACAAAAATTTGTGCACTGGGGGGTGGGGGGAGTCCCTCAGCCCTGCCTGTGCCCTCTCGCAGTCTGAGACCCCTTAGGGGGATGTCCACCTTCTGGCTTAAGCCGGATCTTGTCCATGATCGCAGACCGTGGGGGAGAAGCCGCCTGTGATCACCAACAGCAGCTTCTCCGGCTGGCTGCAGCCTGGGATCACGGGCAGGCAGCTTCTCAGCAGCTTCTCCCTCCATGCCTACAATCACACACAGGTGGCTTCTCCCCGAGCCTGTGATCAGGGACAGGCAGCTTCAACTTCCGGCCAGTCTTCTCTGTCTCCCCTGCCTTCTGAGTCTCCAACAGGCCTGGAGTGGGCAGAGCTGGAATGCTTGTGTGGTAGCTGTGGTGCTATGCAAGTATCCCGGCTCTGGCCTCCACCATCTTTGTTGGGTTAATTTGCTCCTTATTGGTTGGTAGGCATGGCTTGTGGGCATGGCTTGTGGGTGTAACGGAGTGATGGTTAATTTGTATATTACTCTTTTATTAGAATACATATATAGATATCCAAACTAATAAAAGCGAAATAGTAAAATTAACTGTTTCTCCGAGACAGGGTAAGCCACGCCCACCAGCCAATCAGAGCGGCTGTATGCAAATTAGCCCAGCCAACATGGCAGCCGATACTCACGGACCTGAGTAAAGGGCAGTTTCCATTGCGGCAGGAGCGAAAGTGAAGCTGCGCCCGCTCTGCTTAAACTGGCTCTAGCGAAACACAGATTTGAAACAATATAACAATCATAGAATCCTCCAGAGCTGAAGGAAAGAGCAGCCGGGGCCTCACCACTAAGTAACATTGTGTCATTACAGACGCTGCCAGGTGAAGCAGAGAGGAGGGTTCGTTAGCTGGCTTAAAGGAACAGTGTATCAATTATCTAATATAATAAAAGAGAAACATGCAAATTGACCGTTACCACCAGCCAATCAGAGCGGCTGTATGCAAATTAACCCAGCCAAGATGGAGAGCAAACCAAAGGCTTCTGTTGCAACTGCCTGCCTAGGCCAGCTGAGCCTCTACTCATGGTCACGCCCACCAGCCAATCAGAGCGGCTGTATGCAAATTAACCCAGCCAAGATGGAGGCTGGCAGGGCGGCTCTGCACTGGGAGCCTCCACGGCCGGCTGGCATAGCTGTGCCAGGTGTGTCAGCTCAGTGGGAGGGGGGGTCTGCCCTGGGGCCTCCTCAGGTCGTCCAGGAGCAGATGTCCTGGGTCTGCTGCCTAGCTCCACCCCCAGGAGCCTCCGAGGAGTATCGAGGAGCGCCTGTCCCGGGTCTACTGCCTGGATCCAACCCCTGGAGGCCTCCCCGGGGCATGCAGGAGCACGGGACCTCTGCAGGGTGTGCAGGAACAGCCGTCCTGGGTCTGCTGCCTGGCTTTGCCCCCCGGGGGTCTCTGCGGGACATCTAGGAATGCCTGTCCTGGGTCCACTGCCTGGCTCTGCCCTGGGGGCCTCTGCAGGGTGTCCAGGAACACCCGTCCAGGGTCCGCTACCTTCATCCGCCCCCCAGGGGCCTCCACAGGGCGTGCGTGAGCGTCTGCTGAATAGTGTGGAGAATCCGAAGCCAGTTCACTGCCCAGCTCCACCCTGGGTGTGTTTGCTCAGCAGCAGGGCCCCACCGAGGGATTCTGCACCAGCGTCCGCCCCTGGCTTGCCACCCAACTCTGCGCCAGGTGTGTCCCCTCAGCAGTGTGGCCCCACCAGGAGTGTGCAATCGTGGGTCCTCCAGTGGGAAACATCCAGGCCTGCACTCACCAGCCTTCCCAACCCCCAGTACACGAACCCTGAAGGGGCTGTGGGCAGCCTGAAAATGGCTCTCAGCCCCACACCCAGGCTGGCCAGGCATGCCAGCAGGTGGACACCCCCCCCCCCAGGTGTCCCAGACTGCAAGAGGGCACAGGCCAGGCTGAGGGACCCCCAACCCGCAAGTGCACAAATTTTTGTGCACCGGGCCCCTAGTAGAAGATAAACTCCAGAAACCTGCGTCCAGCCAACCTTGCTGGGACGTTGGGTCAATGGGAGGTGTGGGCAGCCTTAAAGCCCGTCACCCAGCCTGGTCAGCAGGTGCACATCGCCGGGGGGTCCCAGGCTGTGAGAGGGCACAGGCCAGGCTGAGGGACCTCCCGAGTGCACAGAGCGGCTGCAGGACGGGGCAGCGCAGGACCCAGGACCTTTGAGTAGGAAAGAGGTGGCAGGGTTGGAGGGCACCGGGGAGCAGGTAAGAGGCTGCAGGGGGTTGGCGGCCTGCTTGATGGGCTTCCCAGGCCCTTTGCGAGGCACCAGGGAGCAGGAAAGAGGTGGCAGGGGGTTGGTGGCCTGCTTGGTGGGCTTCCCAGGCCCTTTGCAGGGCATCAGGGAGTGTGAAAGAGGCAGCAGGGGGTTGGCAGCCTGCTTGGTGGGCTTCCCAGGCCCTTTGTGGGGCATCGGGGAGCGGATAAGAGGTGGCAGGGGGTTGGCGGCCTGCTTGGTGGGCTTCCCAGGCCCTTTGCGGGGCATCGGGGAGTGGGAAAGTGGTAGCAGGGGGTTGGAGGCCTGCTTGGTGGGCTTCCCAGGCCCTTTGCAGGGCATCTGGGAGTGTGAAAGAGGCAGCAGGAGGTCGGCAGCCTGCTTGGTGGGTTTCCCAGGCCCTTTGTGGGGCATCGGGGAGCAGGTAAGAGGCAGCAGGGGGTCAGTGGCCTGCTTGGAGGGCTTCCCAGGCCTCTTGCAGGGCACCAGGAAGTGGGAAAGCAAGGTGGTGGGCCGGAAAGTGGGAAAGAGGCAGCGGGAGGTCAGTGGCCTGCTTGATGGCTGCCCAGGCCCCTTGCAGGGCACCAGGAAGTGGGAAAGCAAGGTGGTGGGACGGGGAGCGGGAAAGAGGTGGCGGGGGGGTCTTGGCCTGCTTGGTGGCTGCCCAGGCCCTTTGCGGGGC
>PVJC01044772.1:0-13979 GCA_004026665.1 Murina feae
GAAATAATGTTTCATAACCAACATTAAATTAACAAAGTTAGCATGTGGCCTTTGAGTCTGAAACTTTTAATGAGGAGGCTGATTTACAGGAACTATGAGGTTGGTGAAGATATTATCTCTGATCTCCTTTGATTTACAGATTAAAACAGCAATTAGATGCTTTTGGAAAGTGCCTAATTGGTTGTTCTGAAATTCTAAGGAATCTCAGTTATAAAATCTTGTAGAAAGTGTGTTTATCAAAGACAGACAATCTGGAATCAGCGACACAAAACTTCCTTCTTTAGATTTCTCAGTCCCACCTGGTCTAACCATGAGAGCAGTGCCTTAACTTATTAAAATAAAGTGCTGCCCAGCTGGCACGGCTTAGTGGTTGAGTGTCGGCTGATCTATGAATCAGGAGGTCAGGACTCGATTCCCGGTCAGAGCAAATGTCTGAGCTCCAGGCTCCGTTCCTGACGTGGGGCTTGCAGGAGGTCAATGATCATCTCATCATTGATGTTTCTATCTCTTCCTCTCTGAAATCAATGAAAATATATTAAAAAGTAAAATAATAAAATGTACAATAACCAAGTGAAGGAAAACTATGTACATGTTTATTAAATTTTTCCGTTGTGCCAATGATTACTAGTTTGTAAATTGTATGAAAAGGGACTCTATATAAATTTAACCATGAAACAACCACTACTTTTCATCCTGACAAATATTTGTTGAATAAACGTACAACTAAACTACCATGTACTTAGTTGTGTGGGATAACAACAAAAATTGATTTTAGAAACATGTACAATATTCATTATGTAGGATAAGGTAAAATAAAATTACGTTAGATTAAAGAGTGCTATTTTTAAAAAGAAATTATAAATTAATATTCCTATTTTTTCTAAAACAAGTGCTTCTTTTATTATTATGTACATATGAGTGTCCAAGCCATAGTATACCTGAGTTGCATATAAGATAAACTATTTCCTTACATCACACAGTATGTTGCAAAAGATCTTAATTATAATAAAGATATGTCTCATTTCAGAGACAATATTTTTTCTGCCAAATTCATTGTGTGTGTGTGGTTTTTTTTTTGTTCAAAGAAAATATGAAAACTCATTCTTAAAATTGGCACACAAACTATATTTACCACGTTTGAAAGCTATACACTCACAGCATGGCTTCCCACGTCTAGTCCATGTTAAAAGGCAGCAGCAAACAATTCACCAGCAAATTAGGAAAGCTTGTCACAGGCAGCTGTTCTCCTCCAGAACCATGCAGATATGTTTAGAAATTTTAAAGGTGATAATGATGTATGGCTATGGCTTTATTAACAGACATATAAGTAAATGAGTCTAACAAAATACTAATAAATGGAATACATATATGAGTGGGTATCGTGTTTAACATTTGTTTGCTATATGATTATATGTAAGCCAGTCAAAGGATCTGGGCTCAGTTTCTTTCATTTATTCAATCACTAACTTATTTTTCAATTATTAATCACTATTTAATGTGCACTAGGCACTGAGCTCAGCTCTGAGGACACAAAGAGAAATCATAGTCTAGGTACTCACCCTCAAAAAAAGGCAGAATCAATATCTGGCAATGGAAGTCTAAATAGTCATTACCTTTGAGAACCCAAAGGAAGATGTGCACATAGACAAATTGTATCCGAGAGGACAGGGAGATGTGCAATTCATGATCAACTCTGTGTGCCCAGAGAAGCCGTCCTGCCCGGGCCAAGAGAAAATGGGAATTTTTGGCCAAAGTGTCAGATTCTGAAGCTTCAGCATTATCGCACAGTAAGGATCAGATTATGACAGCGGTTTTCAGCCGTAGAGGAAGTTACATCTCCAGAGCATAGTGACACATGTTTTACTTCACTCAGCCTCCTTTGATATAAAATGGGGTTTGTAGAAGATGTGATATTTTTCATGTTGAACACAAAGCAGCATACAGTAAATGTAGAGTAAGTCATACAAAGGATAACCATAACTTTGAAGAGAGAAAAAGCAATTACATACTAGGATGAAGTAATACGTAAAAAGCCTTCTATTCAGCAAAATTACAAATGATATTGTTGATAGAAAAGGAGGGCATTTGATGGCTGGAAATTGGTATCAGTAGAGCTAAAACTAAGATTAGGTTCAAGAAACAGTGGGTGCAGCTATACCCTATGACAAACTTAAAAGAGTGAAGAGGCTCTCACACTGTTTTATCTATATTTGTAAATGACAGTGATTTTTATGTTGAATTAAAATCCAGAAATTTATTGGCAGCCTCAACAAGGCGGAGAGACTCTAGGTATAACGCAAAGAAATTGAATTTCAGAAAATTCTGTGGAAATCATGCCAGCGGGAGAGAACCCAGCATGCATCTGTGCAGATGTAACAAATGGATATTTATCAGGTATAGAATGTGAAGGACCATCTGAGTTTCTTAAAGGCACCATTATCACTGAAGCAAAAAGGAGGTTGACAAAGCAAATGGTTTGCTTCACCCAATAAAAAGGTATTCATTCATCTTGATAGATCTTCATCTCTCCCGCTTGTACCCATTTCAGGGTCATTTCACAGAAGAGAAGCTCAGGCTTGTTATTGTGCTATAAAAGGCTCTGATAGCAAGATGTCATTCCTTGTATTCACGGATGACTTCAGTGAAGACCCAGAACCATTTGATAGTCACTGAAACCAAAAACAAGTGGTTTAGAAGTATAGAGTGACTCATATAAAATCTGAATCTGAAAGCTTTCAAAAAATGTGTGAAAAATAAAAATCAGAAACCCATCATTATAGTTTCAGGTGTGTTGTCAAGTCAATTTTGTTTTGTTTTTTTTTTGTTTGTTTAATAAAGAATTTAGAAATGTTGTTAGTATCCTACATATTTTCACCTTTGCAGGGTAGGTTTACCTGAATCTAGACAGAAAACCGTACATTGGAACAAGAAAGGACTTTTAGAGTAAGTGGGCAGGCAGATAAATAATATCCAAATTAGTCGATCTATTTGTAAACTTAATTTATGTCAAAATTATAAGATATCTATTATTCTTTCTCTTTGAAGTTGCTAGGTATATTTTTCAGATCATTATAATGCTGTTCTATACAGATTCTCACCATTGTAAATTTATTCTTAAAGAATTTAAATTGTCATGAACTCAATTTCTGGCATATATTCAGTAAAAAATAACCTACCAATATTCAAAGAATTGTCATTCTGTGGATCAGTGCATTAAAAGTTTGTCACCTAGGTATCTATAATATTAGGCTGCATTCCCAAGTAATTGGTAGGTGAGAAATACTGATCTGAAAGACTGAAAATACTAGGTCTTATTTTTTTCATCAATTAACATTTTGAAAGATGCAATAAAATACCTTATTTTGGAGAAAGCATCCTGCAATGTGTATGATCAGAGAAGAAAAGACACACATTTATTGACTACCTATGACACAGGATGTTTTTTAAAAAATGATTCTTGAGTAAATATTGTTTTATGCATCTTCATTCTAGTAAATATTTGGAAAAAAATGATTATTTGTAGAAATTCCAAATGACATAAAGACAGGATTCTTTGGAGAAATACTTTTCTCTGTCCTTAATAATGGGTAGGTATTGATGAGATTATATTAACAATAACACACATATTTCTGACATGTGTACCCCAGTTACAGAACCTCAGCAGTTTTGAGGAACTCAAAGGGGAGTCTCCCATGTTTCCACAGCAACCCCCACGGACACTCTGACTTGTTCAATGCCCAGGTACAACACTGGAGCCTTTAAGTCACCAAAGCTACGGGGTCTTCTGTTAAATCTTGCTATTTTTCACATAAAAAAGATATACTTGTACTCTAAATGCAGTTGGCTATCTATTTTAATGAAAAACAATCAATAAATTAAAATTAATGAATTTCATTATTCATTTTAACCAAAATAAAGATCTATTAACTATCTGAAGATTTTCACTTTTAACCGAGGGTCTCCAGAGAAATGATAAAATCTCATAATTTCAGTAAGATCACATAGATGACAGAGTATAGGATGAAGGCTATTAACTTAAAACTGTGAGATTCAAGACAAAATTATAAAGTGCCCTTGGTTAGTAAAGAATTTAAAAGTATATTACTTCCCCATAATGAAACACACCAGTGGTTCCAAACTATTTCTCTTTATACTTCAGTCAAGGACATATGGTGGTTGTGATCACATCTAAGGAAACTAAGATAAATTGTCACTTTAAAGTGACTACAAATAACTTTAAAAAAAAAAGTCAATGGAGACTGTCATTCATTTAGCAAATATTATAATTTTATAATGAGAAAAATAACATGCTGTATATATTGGAATAACAATAATGACTCAGACTCTATAACTGAAAGTTGTACAGTTCAATAGGAAACCAAAGAGATAATCAGAATAAGGTAATTGTGTCCTGAGGTCTAGGATCACTTCAGAGTTTGAATATTAATGACTACCTTATAGTGTTTATAGTAAGAAGGGGGAAAGATCCAGATTAAGGAATTAAAATTAGCACAGAAATGGATTCCAAAATGTGTGAGGCATACAAAGGATAATGTTATCAATTTTGATTACTATACAGTAGCATAAAGAAAACGTGTAAAAATTATAAAGGAGGTTAGAATATGGAGTTTCAAGTTTTAAGCTGTGGGATTCCTTTCTAATTTGATAAGATCATTTATGTTTTCAAAGGAGAAAATGGTAAAATCCTACACATGCAATTCAGAAGACAACTCACGGTAATGTTTAAAATAGAGGAGTGAGGAGAGGCATGGAATAAATGAGACCAGTTAGAAGACCAATGCAATCTGGGCAAGCAGCAAGAAAGATAAGAATAGGGAGACTTAAAGAAAGATTTTAACCCTAACCGGTTTGGCTCAGTGGATAGGGCCTTGCCCTCTGGACTGAAGGGTCCTAGGTTTGATTCTGGTCAAGGGCATGTACCTTGGTTTTGGGCACAACCCCAGTTGGGCGTGTGCAGGAGGTGGTTGGTCGATGTTTCTCTCTCATCGATGTTTCTAACTCTCTGTCCCTCTCCCTTCCTCTCTGTAAAAAATCAATAAAATACTTAAAAAAATAAAGATTTTAATACGACAAGATTCACAGGATTAGAATTGACAGGCTCCATCAGTTGATTGCCTAAAAGAGTACAAGAAATCAAGAGTCAAATATAAATATATAGTTTTTAGTTAAGATAGCAGGCAGGATATTGCTGCCACCAGAAGATACTGAGAGCTCAGAGGAGGAATAAACCTGGAGGTACTGTGTGTGTTCAGCTTTAAAAGTATTAAGCATGAGATGGTCATAAATATATTTAATAGGAGGAGGCAAAAATAGAAATATGGGCTGAAACTCTGGTTTAAAAAATTAAACTGGACACTTTTGTGAAGAAGAAATTGGTAAGTGGTGGCAGAAATGTGTAGACAGATTCCCCAATGATTTTGGCAACAAAGAGAAGAGATGTTGTTTTTAGACAAAGGGGCAGATAAAGTTTTGCATCAGTAATTCACTAAAATTTAAAGAGCTACTTCACTGTGAGCATTAGTAGAGACTTAATCATTTTGTAAAGGTAGAAAATCCTGGTACCCAAACTTGACATTATAGGGAGCAATGCACAGACAAGTATTCTTCATGAAAGTAGCCATAAGTCTCCATAACATCAGCTAATATAATCATCCATACATAAGCACCCTGAGCATGTTGGATTTATTCCAGGAATGTGCATTTGAATTCACATTAGCAAACTGTTCAATGTAATTTTTCTTAACAGAAAAACAGGATAAAAACCATATTATCACCTCAATAGATAAAAAAAAAAAATCATGTGAGAAAAGTTAATATCCCTAGGAAACATTCTCAACCTGATAAAGGGCATAAAAATAAATCTACCACTAATATCAAGCTAATGAAGTATTTTCCTCAAATTTTCCCTGAGATCAGAAATAAGTTAAACAGGTCTATTCATATCACTTATATTTAACATTGTACCTGAAGTCCTAATCAATGTAATAAGGCTATCAATAAAAAGGCTAGCAATAAAAAGACAAAAAGTAGAAAGAAAGAAATAAAACTTCTTTATTTGCAGACAACATAGATTCTTACATAGAAAATCCTTAGGAAATCTAAAAAACTAGATCTAAGAGGTGAATTTAACAATCAATTTGGAATAACCAATATGTTTATCAACAGAATAAGGAAAAACAGATTGTGGTATATTCAAAATATAATTCTACTCAGCAAAGAAGAATGATGTACTGGTATACGCAGCATGGATAAATACTGAAAATGTTTAGTGAAGGAACTAAATGTATACATACTACATACGTGATAGGAAAACACTAATTTATAAGTGATAAAATTAAGATATTGATTGCTTATGGGAGGTGGTAATAAACTTTAGTGAGGCATACATTAAGGTTCTATGGTCATATATTGTCTTTGAAATATTTTATATCCTTATTAAGGTGATGCTTGCAAAAAGGATATAAAATATTTCTATGACCATACAACATTAATATACATATATGTATCGATCTCCATACATGTATATGTAGGTAGATACAGATCTGTAGATGTTCATATATCTCAATCTCACACAAGAAACTTGCTTTGTAAAGAATAAGTCAATGTAGATGAAATACATTTTTCCTACTAAAATAAGAAGCATATGCAATGAGGCAAACCACAGAAGAGAATTATTTTGAATAGAAGAATTAAAAAAAATATTGGACCAAATAATATTTGGCTCTAAGAAAGTGAAATAAATTGTAAATTCCTAGCCCAGTAATGATATCCACTGAGATACTATATGACTTGCAATACTCAATGGTAGAGGCTGTTGTATTTCCCAAGTGACTGAATCTGTCACATGTCACCAATTAAACAGTGTGAGTTTGATAAGTTGCTGGGGGAAACAGATATAGGCCATAGAAAACCTCAGAGATGGTAAGTAAATAGGATATGGGAAACAGCAGTATTTGCACAAGCCATTTCTAGTTCTCTGTATTTATCTGAATATCCAGTAGGCAAAAAAGACAGTGTCATAGGTTCTTGATCCTTGGCACCATAGGAGGGCGATCATCTCTCAGTACTGAGAGAAAGATTTCATAAACAAGGGTTACTGGGACATTTGTGTCACTGGAAGAGGAAAAAGGCCCTTCTCTGTAATGATGTAGGTCAAACAATATGAATCCCAACCCGGCATCACTAGAAGAGACCAGCTGAGAAATCTCCTTGACTAAATGAAACATGGAGAAGGGCATCAAGAAATCCACTATGTCCTCTAACCTGAAGGAAAAGGGCAGCTTAGATGTAGCCTCAGACATCAGGTCAAACTAAAACTGAAGAAAGGTCTATGCTGTAACCTCCAAGGTAGTGAAGAGTCCTGGATCTATGGAAATTACTACATTTTCATAAGCCCTTTCACCTGCATCTACAATGAATGAACTCTGTTCCTAATCATGGGTCAAATGGAGAGAAATGGTGAAGAATTATACATTTTAAAAAGCACAACCGTGCTTCCTTCCTTATTTATGGCTTCACATTCTCTAGTTTCAGTTTCTCATGGCCAATGGGTCTGAAAATATTAAGTGGGAAATTCCAGAAGTCACTAATTTCTAAGTTTTAAATGGAGTGCTGTTCTGGAGTTGTGTGATAAAATCTCAAGCCATCCTGCTCAGTCTTGCCTGGGAAATGAATAATTTTCCTGTCTGGCATATTCACATGTATATGCTACATGTCCATTAATCATGTTTAACTTGAGTAGCTATGTCAGTTGTCAAGAGTGACTGTGGCAGAATCACACTGCTTGTGTTTAAGTAAGGCTTATTTTACTTACTAATGGCCCCAAAGTGCGAGAGTAGTGATGCTGGCAGCTTACATATGTCAAAGAAACGCCCTAAAGTGTTTCCTTTGCTGACAGGAAGGAGCCATTGCACTAGATGGTCCCTTAGGTCCTCACTATGTGAAAATTTATAGTGAAGTTCACAATGTGTGTCTCACAAGATCTTACTAAAACCATGTTGTTCAGTTTATTTTCCCATTTTTACATTTTTTGACATAAACAGTATTTGGTGAATGCCTCAGAACCTGTAACTCTATTTGCTATAAATCTCTGAAAACCAAGGCAGAAAAATACAGATGTACTTAAATTATCATTCAGCATGTGTCATATGTAACATACAAATTGATAATATATTTAAATAGAGGCCCGATGCATGAAATTTGTGCCCTGGGGGGGGAAGGGGCTCCTCAGCCCAGGCTGCACCCTCTCCAATCTGGGACCTCTCAGGGGATATCCAACTGCTGGCCGTCAGACATCCCTCTCATAATCTGGGACTGCTGACTCCAAACTATGTGACTGTCTGCCTGCCTGATTGTCTCTAACTGTTTCTGCTTGCCAGCCTGATCACCCCCTAACCAGTCCCCTGCCAGCCTGATTGATGCTTAACTGCTCCCCTGCTGGCCTGATTGCCCACAACTGCCCTCCCCTGCTGGCCATCTAGTGGTGGCCATCTTTGACCACTTGGGGGTGGCCATCTTGTGTGAGGGTGTGATGGTCAATTTGCATATTACCTCTTTATTATATAGGATTATTTTTAAATCGAGTTCTTTTTTTAATGATGACTAAGTGAGGAAGTCACATAATTCAACTCACAATATGAATAAATGACCTTGTTTTGCACTTATGTTTTTAAGTGTGTAGTGTTTTACTAGTATCAGCATAAACCATTTTAAATGATTTATCTGTAATTAGAAGTTTGCAGAATGCCTCTAACAGGTCAAATAACTTTCTATATTGTATCACTTAATATTTGAATTTTACATGTGGGGATTGTCAACTTTTACACCAAGGGATACTGAGACAGAGTAACTCTTCTAAGAAAAACAAATCCATTTTTGCAGAAGTACAAACAAGAACATGATATGGGGAACTTCAGTCTGGGAGTTTTGCCTAAGGTAACGCTGCCTTAGTCTGTTTAAGTACTAGTTCTCATCCTCTCTTAGTTTTAAATAAATCATAGAAAAACAACTACTTGTGTTATATATTTTTTGCTCTTCACTATTTTTATGTCTAGCTTATAACATATATTTGCTCCCTTAAAATACCCCTAAACAAAAAGAAACTAGGATATATCTCTTAATATTACTTGGTGATAATATCTACAATTTTATCTTTATTATGCTAATTTGATTATTCTGCTTATATACGTAGCACATCAGTAGTTCTATAGTAGTATATGTTCTTGAAATGGACACTGTCTCCTTAGATGAGTACATTTCAAATAAATGGCTCCCAGGTATTTGAGAAAGATGTCCCTGGGTTCTAAAACCTGGCAAGAGGTTGGTTAAAGGTGTCCATCTCAAAAGGGCACAGGAAAGGATTTGCAGTTTCAAGTTTTCATTAGTAAATGCTCTAAGAAAAGGGAGATCAGTGGTCCATAATCAGGAATAAACCTAAGTTAAAGTTTAGTCAGGCTGAGGAAAAAATTAAGGTTGTCTACATCATAAATGTAGGAGTGGGATTGTTGAGTCATATGATAACTCTAGGTGTAACTTTCTGAGGAACAGTCAAGTTGTTTTTCTTAGGTAGCTGTACATTTTACATTCCCATCAACAATGTATAAGAGATGCAAATGTCTCTATATCCTCTCCAACTGTTATATTGTCTTTTACTATTATTGTCATCTCAGTGCATGGGATATGGTATCTCATTGGGTTTTGATTTGCCTTTCCTTAAAGACTAATAATATTGTTTTCACATACTTAATGGCCACTTTGTAAATCTTCTACCAATAAATATCCATTCAGATGCTTTGTATACTTCTAAATGGAATTATTTTCTCTTTTAATATTGACATTTAAGTGTTCATTATGAGTTAATTCTATGACCTTATATTCTGGATAATGCACATGACAGATGAAAATAGTAGATCCTCTTCCATCTCCGTTTCATTTTGTTCTACATAAATTCTGAAAAGGGTGAAATGAAATTGCAAAGAATTATATGTTTTCATATCTAAATAGTGATATAACATTTTGTACTCTATATCAGATGAAATGAAAGGAATAATAATATTTTATTAAAATACAAACTTTTTTAAAAAATTAAAAGTCCTAGATAAATAGGGTCTGAGGTACTGTCCTGGGACTCAGGATTTGTTTTCTTCACCTTTACCCCAGCTCTCTTCTGTCATTTCTAGTTGTTCACATGTTGTCTGGGATCTGCAGCCCATGCCTGTGTAGCGGTTTTGAAATGATGCATATCTGCCCTGCTGTTTTTGGTTTCAGTTTCCCACTGACTGTCAGAGTGCTCCAGCCCCTACAGGCTAGACTAGGCCCATCCTCCTGCCCATGTAGGTACCTGAACCAGTATCCTGACCCCTTCCTGCTCGTCCAGGCTGGTGGAGAGAAAATGGAACACAAGGCAAACATGTGTTCGATGGAAACACTGAATGAAGAAAGGGCACAGTCTCCTGAGCAATAATATAATTTTAGAATAGTGGATAGTCTTGAAATGCAAAGGTGTTTTGTATTTTAACTTTTGTTTGTTTTTTTATATATGGGCATTTTCATGATTAGCTTTTAAGATCTCAGTAGGACACAGACATCAGAAAATAATATGCATTGCATAGTGTTCATATTTAACAAAAGTGTAAGTTTTCTTTTTCTTTTCTTGAATAGCTTCTTCCCTACCTCCAATGGGGCTTTATAATTTCCTCTGGGTAAGTGCTGGGAAAAACAAGAATTTAACTTCAGATAAGTTTCCACAACTTCACTAATTTCCATTTCCAACTGTTGGAGACTAATCTCTAGGATCTCTTTGCTTCCATGCTGAAAATGTTAGGGGAAATTTACTGAACACTATGCCAGCAGAGACACCCTACTCAAGGAAAGTTACAGAGGATAAATTATAAGCACAAAGAAGTGTCTCACAGATGATTTATGGAATAAAAGGAAGCTGACTAATACAGTCTTTCACATGGTAACACTCAGAAAAGTTATTTGCTCTAAAATATAAGATAGGATAATACAGTGATCTTTTTTATGATAACAGATCATGACAAAAATGTATTCCTGGCCAATACTAAATATAAAAACAAGTAATCAGTAAAAATTGAGCTTTATATGTGAGTGGTTAGTTCAGTTTGTTAAGATGTGATGTTAAGCTGGCCTACATCATATAACTAAACTTTTATAAATGACTTTCAAAATTACCAACCTAAGCCATTCCACCAATACATTGAGAAAAGTGAGTTTTATTAAAGGTCAAGTACATTTTCCAAAAATGGACTTATGACCAGTGCCTTCTTTCACTTAAATTCTGTATTATTTCTTTACTTTACACTGTTCCTGTGAGTTTTTCCCCCTGTCCTTTTGTATAGCAAAGAAAGTTTCCTACGTCCTTTCAATTGTTTTTTACTTATTTGCATTGTTGGCACAATTACAGAAAACCCCTCCCACCTTTGCCCTCCTTTACTCAGCAACCCCCCTTCCACTATGTTTTCTGTATAATCTATATGCTAGACACTACATTTCATGTAATTCATTCATTATTACAAACAGTGAATATTTAAAAATGAGTATATTTCATCCCCATTTTATAGCTGAAGAAATTCAGTGTTAGGGAAGTTATGCAGATTCCCTTACATTCCTGAGCCAGTAAGTGGCATGGTTAGGATTCATAACTAACAGGGTCCTATTACACAAGTCCATAGTCATTTTAGCAAACAGCGATGATTCTCTAGCATCCCACTGCTAAAAAACAAAAAGAAAAGTAAAGGAAAGTAAATTAGCAAAAACTCCACTTCAATTCACTAAATAAATATTAATGTCATCATTCTACAATAGATATATTCATTGGATCATGTTGGTAGGCAGAAACAGAATCAAACAAAACAAAAACCAAGAAAACAGAAACATAACCGTGTCACTTAGAAACAAGTTTCGTAGCATCTGATATTTCATAATCCCTTCATGAAATTATATAAGTGATGTATATATGCTTTAACTGGGAGGAAATGGAAAATTATATGAATGGTTTTTAGTTATGAATAGCAAGCAGTGCATGACTGATTCATGAGAGAAGGGAAACAAATGAGGTCAACGTTGCAGTTACAACTGCTCACTTCCTAGAGTAGTTAACTAGGAACGAAAGAGAAAATGGGAAGCCAAACAGCCTCAGAAGTCCCAATAAGTGGACAAAGGAGGACAGCTTGGAGAGACTGAGGTGCCCATCACTTGTGAGACTATTAGAGGAAAGGGATGCACACACACAAGAGACAAGGAGGGAGAAAAATTAAAGAAATGGAGAATGCATCTGAAATCGGAAGAGTGATTGAAGAGTGGTAAGCCAAGACTGAAATAAGTAATAGGTCAGATCATTTCTTGAGTTTATATAAGACTAGAGGCCCAGTGCACAAATTTGTGCATGGTTGGGGTCTGGCCAGCTCGCCCCAATCAGAGCTGATCTGGTTGGGCTGGCCCCGCCCCCTAGTCAAACTCCCAGTTGAGGGGAAATTTTGCATATTAGCCTTCTATTATATAGGATGGGTGTAATTTGTGCACCAACAAGCCAGAGTTGAAAGACCATGTAATACACATGGCATCCAACAAAATTCTCAGAAGGAAATCACCTTTCATATGGAGGTATATTAACACTAGACTACAGAGTGCTCTGGAACCAACTATCTAGGTAGGAAAGTAAGTCTGAAAGGATCTAAGTAATTCTAAATAACTCAATTGCATAACAGAACAAAGAGGGCAATACTATTTAAAGGTGTACCACTCAATCCAGACCAACAATGTACCATACAAGATGTACCACATACGATAACAATTTACCAAGAAGCACCTGCCTGGGTTGCTGGCTCAATCCCAATAGAGGACATACAGGAGGCAGCAGATTGATGATTCTCTCTCATCATTGATGTTTCTACCTCACTTGCTCTCTGAAATAAATAACAATATTTTAAAAAATACATATTTGTATAACTAAAGAACAGAAGCCTCAGGTGCTCAGCTTAATAGAGTTTTACATAAGTACCAGTGTAATCATCACTCATTATGTAACATACATCACTCCGTAAGGTTTTTTTTCATGGTTTTCCACAGAAGTAACTATTTTGCTTTCTAAAACTATAGATTAATGTTGGCTGATTTCAAAATGTCATATGAGTGGAGTCATATGATACATAAATTTATGTATCTGGTTACTTTTATTTGATATATTGTCTGTAATATTAATCCATGTTTTTATGTTTTTTAGTGCTACATTTCTTTTTATTGATATAACTAGGGGCCCGGTCACAAAAATTTGTGCACTCGGGGTGGAGGGAGTCCCTCAGCCCGGCCTATGCCCTCTCAAAGTCTGGTACCCCTCAGTGGATGTCCTATGATGGCCCCAGTCTGCCAGGCACCTTTTGTGGGTGTGTGTGTGTGTGTGTGTGTATGAGTGTGTGTCACCACTGGGGACCTGCCCCCAGCCGCATCTGAGGCTCGGAGCAGTCCTCCTTTGTGTGTCTACCTGCCGGGGACTTGTCCCAAGCACACCGTGGAGGCTTGGAACAGGCACCCCCTCTATGTTGATCTCTTAAACTCTTGCCCTCCCCTGCATGTTGTTCTCTTTTTTGAGCTGTGGCCAGGGCTGGGTGCTGCCTGCCTCCCAAGCTTGCCTACTGCCCATCTTCCTCCAGCCACCAGAAAGCAGGGAAAACCCTGCCTCGTGGTCAGGCCAGCCTTTTCCTGCTCCCTGATCCCCGGAAGGGACCAGGGAAGCCGCCAAGCAGGCGCCGACTCTTTCCCACTCACCCGTCCCCGTTCCTTTCCCACTTCCCGGTGCCACCAAGGGATCTGGGAGCTGCCAAGCAAGACCCTGGCCCCTGCAAAGGGCCTGAAAAGCCCACCAAGCAGGCCACTGACCCCCTGCTGCCTCTTTCACGCTCCCCGATGCCCCTCCAAGGGCCTGGACAGCTGCCAAGCAG
>PVJC01044773.1:0-13964 GCA_004026665.1 Murina feae
CACTTTTTGGCCATTTTTAAATGTGCACTTCAGATGATTGGCATATTGTTCAATCATCACTACAATCCATCTCCAAACTTTTTTATCTTCCCAAAGCATAACTCTGTACCCATTCTCTTGTTTTAATAACATTTCTCTTGATCCACGTAGAGCATCAACCAGTAGAGTTCGGACACTATGTACCTCTTAGTGTGGAGGTGAGAAAGTAATTTTATGAAATTATAAAGAGAAAATTGCAAACCGCAGAGAGGGTAGTTTGATGTCATATGTGCTACAAGACTTACATATCGAGTTCTGATGGTTAAAAGCTCAAAAGTGTGAACATTAGAACTCTGTTGTATATATATACCCTCACTACCCCCTGAAAAGCACATGAAGAGAACTCTAGCCCCTTTCAATGAAAACAAAAACCAATCCTCCCTGAGAAGACTAGCACAGTTCCCCTCCAGAGGATGAACCTCCCAGGGAAGCTGAGGAACCAGGTGGGCTGGCTGTGTCTTCCCAGGAGGGACATCGTGTGCACCAATGCATCTGGGGATTTCCCAGGTTCTACCTTTCACCTGTTGACTCTCCATTACTTGCTGTTTATTTTGAATCCCATTTCCTTTACTTGCTGCTTTGGGCCATCCTTGCCTCTTTGCCTCCCTTGTCAATATATCCCAGGCCCCCACTCCTCACCTGCATCCCCGCCCACATCTTGGACAGTATAGCAGGGAAGCTGGGACACACTGCATGCCATTCACAGATCATAATAATTTCATTGGTTTTCTCAAAAATTAAATGTTTCCGTTATCCTGAAAAGAAAATAAACACCTGATGTGAAGGCAACGGACAGGACTTTAAAGATGCTACCTAACTGCAGTGGCGTCTGCTTGTCCGTAGGGTAAGTAATAATGATGTCTTATGATGAGGTTTATTTTCTTTTTGCATTTCAATAATAAAACCATATGAAATGAGATCCAAGAGAGGATTTAAAACTAGCCCTAGGTGTTTTATCTGACATTTAGAGCTTATTGTTAATACACAAGTAAAACAGATTGATCACGTGGCCAAGATTGTCAACATACTTATGCCGACACATATGGCACCTGAAAACCACACACCACTTCAACGGAATGAGAAAATGTGGGCAAAGCAAGGGAGCATCAAGTCTTGACTCATAGCTTCCTGGCTACATCAGGTGAAGCAAAACACCTTTCACTCCCAGCTTCTACTATTAACTTATTAAATAGGCATTGCATGTTTTAACAGAGGCTTCGAGAAAATTATCCAGAAGTTACACAGCAAACCTTAATGATTGCTTCACAATCACCAAATTAGACAGCCTAAGACACGCAGAGAGCAGGGATGGCCATGGACAGATCCCAGGGAACCAGGGTTGGGCCCAATTTAATGCCCTGCGGACACCGATGCAAACTTAAACACATAAACACTGGGCACAGCCTCCTCTGGAGTATGAATTATTAATCCAAGTTCATATAAGTGATGAAGCTGCAATGTAAAATGAGGAAGTTTAACTCCAGAGACAGGCTAAGTTCTACTGATTCCACTAGGTCCTTATTTAATTTAAGCCAAGATGGACACATGACCCACTGCTGACCAATTCGTCTATTCCATAACTTAGCCTCACAAGACTCAAGGTATACCAATGAGGGCTGGCCTAGGACTCTTGCCAGACCTTATGGGAAGGTACTCTTTAATTGTTGAGATTGCTTAAATTGGTATAATGTGAGGCTAGAGTTGTTGGAGTCATCTTTGCCATAAAAGACAAGTGGAGAGAGAAAGGGTCATTATTGTTTTGGCATTAGTATAGGCTTCACCTTAATTTCAATATAACCCATGGACTTTTCAGTTTCATAAGCCAATAAATGCTGTTTTTTGTTTTTGTTTTTTTTTTCTTAATCTGGTTTGAGTTAGGGACCTGACACTTGATAATGGAAGTGTCAGGACCATTTCAGTGGCCCTGAGCAAGGGATGTTAATGACATTTGACCTAACAGCTATTGCCAGTTCTTAGAAAACAATTTGAAAAGCAACCTCATTAGCTACATTGAAAATTAAGTCAGTTACAGAGTTTGACCTGACAGGGGATAATGAGAAATGCCCCTGAATCACTACATTGCCTGTTTCCTGCCCAAAATGTACCCTGCCTTATAATGACACAAACTATTCTATTTCTCATTTTTCTCTTGTGAAACAATTTTCTCATATTCCTTTTTCTATGAGTATACATTTAAAAGAAGAGAAATTCCCATCTCCCCAGCCTCATGTTAATACAGTACCCTCGCCTGGAGATTAGCTTGGGCCTATAAAATTTCATGTTGGTTCATGATTATGCTTGGTTTACTGTTCACCAAAACCCAAGTCAAATAAAGAACTTATTTATTTGTATCATCAGTGTCAGACAAAATTCTGAAAAATGATCTCATATAAAGGCTTTTACAATTCAATATTAAAATAATTCCACGAACATTATGGCCTTCTTGGTGAGAGGCCTGATGATTTATTAGGAGATGTTGCAGAGGACAAGGCACTGACCCCAAATTCTTGCACAAATGGCAATGATCTAAATCTATTTATATACTAGATCCACTCATCATGAACCTACCAATGCATAAAGATACTACTAGTTCTACCAGCAGACTGCCTGCCTTAGAGAACTTGGCCTCTCTGTTCTGCAGTAATGGGTGGAAGCACAGGCTGATCTATCCTGAGGACCTTAAAAACTCTCTTCAGCTCATGGTGCCTATTGACATCATGGTATGTGAGGCATCATCTCAAATCCAGCTTGAAGAACAAACTTTCCCTCGAAGCTGAAAAAGGCCAGCCCCTTCTTCCATGTTAAAGATCTTCTCTCTTTTCCTCTCAATACGACCCCTTCCTTTGACAATAACAACTCATAATAAATCACCAAGTCCCTAATCAGGAAAGCTGAGCACAAGAGGGGAGGGAAGGTTCAAATTTCTCTCATAGGGTCTGCTTTGGTTTCCTTATCTTCTAATATGCACTGTAAATGTTCCAGATGGATCATGTGTTTTCAACATCTTGATTTCATGGTGTTCCTAATATTTTGGCAACTCAAATTCCATGAGTCCACTGAGTAAATATGGGAAAGATAAAGAATCCAACTCTGCTCACTTAAACTCTAATCACAAAAAGTACCAAGCCAAAAAAAAAAAAAAATTATTCCAGACCTTAGAAAGGGATAATAAATGGCAGAAAGCTTCAAACCAAGAGAACACTGTGATCATATGGGGCTTGAACCAATTGCAGCATTGTTTTCTGCCTCTTAAATTCTGGCTTTGAATAAATGCCCTTGTTATATTTTGGTACTAGTCCTCACACCCAACAAATTTCAGTAAAAACCTTCTTCTGTATGTCCCAAATACTATTTAAGAGCATTAAAAGGATAATTTACTTGCTTCTTTTTTGGTGAGGCATTATTCCTATATTATGGATGGAAAAATTGAGAGCCAGTTAAGTTAAATAAAATGACTAAGGTGATATAGCAAGTATAATCACACAGAGCTCTGACATATAATCTATATCTATATATATATAAGCCAAACAACCGGAACAACAGAACTACTGGAACCACTGGTTGCTATGATGCACACTGCGGCAACCAATCAGCCCAATTGGGGCCCCCGATTAGCCCCCAGACAACCCCCCATGCACCCTCCCTGCTGGCCCTGTCCTGCTCGGCCCCCATCAGGGTGGACTGGCCAGATCCCACCTGTGCACGAATTCATGCACTGGGCCTCTGTTTTAGATAATGTATTTCTCATACGTTTGGTTTACATAGGTTATCTCTTTCAAAATAATACCTAGAAAAGATAAATATTTTTATGTTCTGTCCTTTAAAATATCACTTGAGACTCAAAAGGAATCAGGTAAAGTTTTACAAATGACAGTAACATAAAAATAGAACTTACATAGACTATTGAAGGCAGACAGGCGATACACTGTAGAATTTATGAGATGATAGAAAAAAGAAGTTCATGTGAGCTATGAATTAACTGGTTAGTGGGGGCTGACTCTGCATACCAATATAATGGCTTTCTGGCCTTTTTAAAAATTCAGTTTTCTTGCTAAGAAGGCATTATCACAAAAGTAAAAGTAAACACAGTTTTCTAAAAAACAAAACAAAAAACAGAGGTCCTGTAAAAAAGTATTAACTAGGCTTAGAGAGGAAGGCAAGTGGTTACAGAATGTGAGCCTTTTTCTGTTTAATATCAGAAGCACCTATTGCATCTTAATTATTTACTTAGAGAACAATGCTCATAGAGATGCTAAATATAAAAATAAAGATTATTTGTAATATAAGGTGGTGATAAACAATACTCTCAGTGTCACTTAAAGATCTTACCAAGGTCAACAGAGCTGGCAGCAGAATAAGATGCTAGGGACCTGGGCTGCCAGGTGAGCCTCATCTCTCTGGGCATTAGTTTCTTCATCTTTAAGATGAGCCTGTCGAACTGAAATAACCTGGACATCAAAAACCAACAACTAAACAAAAAATACCCTTCAAAATAAGTTGGTGAAATAAATATATCTTTTTAATGGCAAATAGCAAAATTCCCACACAGTTTAGCATGTAGAATGGAGTACACTGAATACTTAATGTTGAGAGTTTGAGAGTCCAATTTACACTAAATGTACTCAAATCTGTTGTCTGCTATGGTCCTGTAATTATGAGAATGAGGAGAAGAGGAGAAATGCTTTGGGATATCGATCCAAAGCTGATGGTTCATCTTGCAAACATTCGAATCCAGAACAGTTTAAGCACTAATTTCTTTTCTTATTTAGTGCTGTGGCTACCTCATGAAAGATTCTGCTTGATCCTTTTCTCCAGGCAGTTTCCTCCCCCATTGAGTCATTTCTTTAAATTTTAGGCAAGCCCTCCAGACTATTGGAAGCATTGGCCTTCAATATATTAAAAAGCCTCAAGTATATATTCTTGTGGAAGTTCAATATCATGGAAGTCACAAGGCCACTTACAAGGATTACTTTCAAAGGCCTTTTATAGTTACTACTAAATAAATTACATGTTCAGTGGACTGGAGCTTTAGAGAAGAGATAAAAGTAGAATCTCTGCCTTGATGTGTTTGCAATATCCTGCCAGGCCCAATAAAGTAAGGCATGAAAGAGTATTTCATTGATCTCATGGCAACAAGAGCAGTCAAGTCTCAGTGGGGAAAAAATTCCCGAGGGAGACTGTTCCAAAGAGAGGACCCAGCAAAACCAAGGCTATTCCCTCTGCTAAAGACACAAGTGGCAGAGAGCAATGCGAACCCCGGCATCACTCACCTTGGAGCTGAGGCAAATGTGGACAGAATCACTGGTCAGCACCAGTGAGGCCAGCAGAAACCAGTGACTGAGCTGTCAGCTCCATGTCCAGACTTATAGTGAGAGCAGCTATAGTGAGCTTTTGATTCACTTTTCACCACCAATCTAGATACAAAATAGAATTGCTGTAAATACAAGTTTATTTAGCTTCCTTATTGTCTTCCTAATGAAAACTCTGGTTATATCCTGAAAATGTTGTTCTGAAGGAATATATGTCAGGGAGCAGGTGGGGTTTGCTGCCAAATTGGACCACTGGTTTCTTTTAAACATTGTTAAAAACTTTTCTCCCTAGCTGGTTTGGCTCAGTGGATAGAACATTGACCTGCAGATTGAAGGGTCCTGGGTTGGGCACATGCCTGGGTTGTGGGATGGGGATCTTGCAGGAAGCAGCCAATCAATTATTCTCTCTCTCTCTCTCTCCCTCTCCCTCCCTCTCTGAAATAAATAAATTGTGTGTGTGTGTGTGTGTGTGTGTGTATATATATAATTTATATATTTAGTAATTTCTGTGGGCTTTTGGGTTGTGATATAATTTACCCTGCCTCCTCAGGCTAAAGGTTGCTAGACTGTCACAATATCTTGTATGCATCATTTCCCCCCCAATCATAGTGTTTATCATTGCTTTTCTCTGCTGGGCCACAAATGGCATTGCACATGAGGCTCTGTGCAGCTATGGAAAGTTCATCCCACCAACTGGGGTTGGACAGATCTTCTCCAAAGGGCTACAGCTACTCAGAAATCAGGCCCTCTCTGTGATTTATTTAGCATAATACCTGGTGGACAACTCATTATTCTGGGGAATGTTTAGAAAGCATCCTATATAATAAAAGAGTAATATGCAAATTAGGCATCATTCCTTCACAAAGATGGAGGCCCCCATAGCCATAAGATGGCGGCATCCAGTCCAGCTCAGCCCCTCAACTGAAGTGGTCAGGCCTGTTAGCCAGGCAGGTGGCAGGGGAGGCAGGGGGCCCAAGGGGCAGAACAGGTGATCAGAGGGGGCTGGGGATCCCCTGCCCAGGCCAGAGGCCTTCACCAGAGGCCTTAGGCCTGGACAGGGGCAAGGCCAGAGATCGCAGGGGCCTGGGCACTGGTGGAGCCAGCAAAGCATGGCTCTGGGGATCCCCTGCCCAGGCCTGTAGCCTTGGCCACAGGCTGCAGTGGGGCAAGGGTGGAGCTGGCAATTGGAGGGGCCTGGGCAGGGGCAAAGCTGGTGATTGCAGAAGCCTGGGCTCTGTGAAGCAGGCGATTGGAGGGGCTTGGTGGTCCCCTGACCAGGCCTGCATCCTCGACCAGAGGTCACAGGCCTGGGCAGGGGTGGAGCTGGGATTGGAAGGCCATGGGTGGAGCCAGTGATCAGAGTAAACTACAGAGGAAACACCTTTTCTTACCGCTCATTGGTTAAGCTCCCTGTATGCCACTGGTAACATTCTTAGTAACTTGGGTAACGAGAATCCCTAAAGGCAAGCTAGGGTTTTTCCACCACACCCCTGGAGAAAAAAAATGAAGGTCTACTGGTGGAGGGCTAAGAAATGTCATATCCTGCCCAAGCTGGTTTGGCTCAGTGCATAATGCCTCAGCCTGCTGACTGCAGGTTCTGGTTAAATTCTGACCAAAGGCATGTACCTAGGTTGCAGGCTCCTCCCTGGCCAGGGCCAGGTCAGGGCATATGCAGGAAGCAACCAATCAAAGTGGTCTCTCACTTTGATGTTTCTCTCTGTTTTTCCTTCTCTTCCACATTCTCTAAAAATCAATGGAAATATATCCTCAGGTGAGGATAAAAAAGAAAAAGAAAGAAATTCCATATCCTATGAAAGACACATCTTGGAAATGCCTAAAGAAAGTTGTCATTTCTTCATGGTGAAGGGACTGGAGTCCGTGTTGATGAAAACTCCTTGGTGGCTGTGGTGAGTGGCAGTGGCTGAAGCAGCGGGGTGATGGGGCTGGTGGCTTCCCCTGATTAGCCTGGTTGCCTCCCACAAAGGAAGGCCAGACTTTGGCTTAGGTTCTCAAGGGGAGCGGGGAGCAGGCCTAAGCTGTCAGTAGGACACCCCCTGAGGGCTCCCAATATGTGAAAGGGGGCAGGCTGGGCTGAGGAACCCCCTCTCCTCAGTGCACAAATTTCGTTCACCAGGCCCCTAGTTCTAAAATAATTAGATAAAGAAATATAGGATTAGAGAGGTACCAAAAGAGAAAGGTTTCAATTGTGTGTTTGTCACTAGTTTACTACATATAGTACAGTGGTATAAACTCAAGTAAGTTACTGTACCACTTCAAGGAAGTTACTTAACTCTCCAAGTCTTAATTATTGTTATCCTTCTTGATGAGAAGCAGTTATTAAGATTATAAAAACTCAGGCAAGTTGCTTTTCTCCTTAATGACTCTTCTTCCTTCTTCAAAATAGAGACCATAGTTGTCACATAGAGTCATCTGACACGAGTGTTTTATAACTTAATATCCATTAAATGTACTGAGTGTCAAATGAAAGTCTTTCCATGGAAGGAGACCTTCATTCTATTTTTCAGAGAAGCAGTTAGCTATGATTTCATACAAAATATTTGCTCTCCTAATACTTTATTAATAAGATGGATTCCAAATATGTAAGCTTTCTAAATGTTCCAGTTCATTAGCTTAAGTGCCTTTTAATCAAATAGAAACATCTGTGTTGAAACAACTTTGATTCAGTGCTTGTCACGGTGACAATGGTATTGGTCAAGTCTACAGTCGATTTCTTTGCACATTTGCATACATTTGAGGTACTCAGCAATTAAGATGATGCTCCCTTAGCAGAAATAAAAAAGCAGACAGGAAAAGTGGAGCTCTTATCCATTAGGTTCCAAGGGACTTCCTAACATTTTTTTTTTTTAATTTGACAGCACATCATTGATTTCCTAATTCCAACACCAGTTCCTAAACTATGATCCAGTTAAAGCTGGATGTGATCTGATTGCCAAGATTCTTTGAAGTAATGCTAAGGGTCACAAAGCCTGAATCAGTGGGCAATGCTCTGTAGATATGGATGTCACCTGTCCCTGTCACCCCAGCCCCAAGTGCAAAGGCAAGCAAACGAACCCTAGGACAGTGCCTACCACATAGTAAACACTCAACACATATTTCTAGTAAATAAATGAGCTAATTTCTACTCCTTGTTCCCTATTGAACATTTTAGGACTGTAGATTTAGAAGGAAAGCCTTCAAACAGGAAGGGGTCAGCAAGATCCAGAGAACAAGAAGAGGAGACTCGAGGGGAAGGTTCAATGTCCATCCCTAAGAAGAGAAAATGAGACTACAAAGTTCTTAGGTATCATCGTCAGGGAAAACAAGGGCCTATGGAGCAGCATCCTCTGGTTGTAAGAATTCAGAGATTTTTTTTTGTTTTTCTACTTTCTCCATGGGTGCGACTGGTTCCCTGCAGCAAGTAGGAGGGAAACCCTTTAAATGAGGAGGAACAGTGTGCCTGGTTTCCAGGACAGAAAAGGGGTTGGGACTGGAAGCCTCTCCCTACTCTAGGCCAGGTAAGGGTCCCTGGGTCTCTGCAGTTTAGCTCCTACAAGGAGCTGCCTCTGCTACCCAGAGTCCTTAAAGGGAGCAGCAGTATTAAGTGACAACCTATGTGCTACATAGTGTTTATGAAATAGGTACTGTTATTGCCCCCATTTTACAGGTGAGGAGACTGAGGCACAGAGTAGTCAAGTATCTTGTCCATGGCCTCACTGTTGGTAAATGGTAGAGTCAGGGTTCCATTCTGTGATCTTTTCCCAGAGCCTTGGCAGTTAACCACCACATGAATACTTATACCTGAGGGTATGGAACTCAGCTCTAACATCATTATTTATGTAAATCTGAGAAAAACAATTCAATGATGAATTATAATTACTGTCTCTGCTTAATGAACTCACCCCCCCCCCCCTCAAAATAAGAGTAAAGTGTTTGGTAATACAAGCATGAAAAAATTACTTTCACAATGAAGCAGATGTGCTGAAAAAATAAAAAGTAATTCCAAGAAGCTTCCCAAAGAGGCATGATGTGGTGAGATAGTTAGTTGCAAGCATAGCTACACAAATTAATACCTGCTGATTCAACCCCAAATTACCAAAAGGCAGGCCCACAGGAAGTGAGGAGAGCCCTGTGTCTCAGCTCAGCCATGCTAACATGTAAATGCTCCAAAGACATTTTTTTGGTTTGGTTTGCATTCCTGTTTGTGAAGAATAAACAAATATATTTGAGCATCCTAGAAAAATGGGGCTGCCCAGCTGGTGTAGTTCAATGGTTGAGCATCAACCTATGACCTAGGAGGTCATGGTTCAATTCCCAGTCATGGCACATGCCCAGAATGCAGACTCAATCCCCAGTGTGGGCATGCAGGAGGCAGCCGATCAATGATTCTCTCATCATTGACGTTTCTATCTATCTATCTCTCTCTCTCCTCCTCTTTGAAATCAATACAAAAATACTTTTTCAAAGTTGTATTCAATTAGAGGGGATGGGCACGGCCAAAAAGGGTCGATGAAGCATGATTTGTAAGGCCTTTTTGGCTGGTGAACATTTGCAGGCCACCATTTTCAGACGAGTATATGTGTGCACGCATAACTGGTCCACGCTGGGGCAGTGATGTGTAAACAAAACATCAAAGGCAGTATCTGGACTAGATTCAAAGGCATCACAATTAGCAGAAAGCTTGGCTCTTGACCAGTTCCTGCTGGGTCTACCTTTACAGCTCACAGCTGCTCTGACACCTGCACCCATCACAATTTGTGAAGGACCCACCAACAACTCCGTGGTCACTGTGGAACCATGGTCCAGCTGAGGAAACCAGCCTCTAACATGGTCCTCAAGGGTCCTGTCTCCTGGTGTTCACACCCTCATGTGATTCCTGCTCACACTGAATTAGGGTTGGTCTGGGTGACCTATAGAAAAGGGCAGAGGTGGCATGCCACTATTGTGGTTGGGTGATAGGCGACCCTGTCCTTGTTGCTCATTCTCTTTATCAGACAATTCTCTCTGCGGGAAGCCAGCTGCCTTCTTGTGAGCAGCTTTGTGCAGAGGCGCAGGCAGTGAGAAACTGAAGCCTCCTGCCAGCATAAATAAGTTTGAAAGCAGATCCTCCAGACCAATCAAGTCATCAGAGATTTTGACTGAAAGCTCATGAGAGACCCGAACCAGAACCACCCAATGAAGCCATGCCCAGTTCCCAGATTCCTAACTCACAGAAATTGTATGAAACAGTAAATATTTGTTGCTGTACACTGTGGGATTACTTGTTATGCATCCATTGGGCTAACCCTTGCCAGTTTGAATTGCTCAGTTTCTTCTGCACTGTACGTGGCCACAGGCAATAGTTTCATGGAAAATTAAACCTGGCAGACCTATCCTATAACCATGTAAATAGCTATAGGACATTGGAACAGCCTTTTCAGGTTTTTTATTTGTACAGGTCCAGGTCCACAGAAGTGAAATGACTTGTCCATGGTCACCCAGTCAACATCATAATGTCACTGCCCTTTCAGGCACCTCCAAATCCATCAGGAGCCTCTGGGGCACACAATTAATCATTAGAATCAAGTTAGGGTTAAATTTAGGGTTAGAGTTAGCTTTGAAGTTAGAGTCTGGGTTTAAATTAAGGGTAGGATTAGGGTTAGAGTTAAGTTTGGGTTTAGGGTTAGGGTTAGGTTCAGAGTTATGTTTAGGATTAGGATTAGGACCTTTCAACATGGTTTTAGCAATGCAATAATCTTAATCCAATAAATAATAAATCAGTAAAAGTCAATCCCAGTGCTACTGATAATAGAAGTCGGCTTCTTAAAGGACTTCAGTCAGAACCTCAAGTTTGTAGCTGCCATGTGTGAAGAAATGTGAAGGCTATGGATCAGAGGTGAATGTGCTCCGGGTGACAGGATAATAAGGGCCCTAAACTCTAAAGCAGAGAGTCTCAGACTTCTGTGAGCATCAGCATGCCCTGCAGAGCTTGTTAAAACGGCATCTCTCTGACTGTCGCTACACTGTAGGGACCACAGAACCAGGACACAAAGGCACGCACCCCACATCTCCACATCATTGCTCTTATTTCTCCAGTTTGTCAGTGACACATTTGGGACAAATGTCAACCCTTTGGTTCCATGGAGTTCCAGCAATGGAAAGTGCCAAAGGTAACTAAGAACCAAACTTGACAATTACCACAAATTGGTCTGCTGGTAAAACAGGCCGCTGGGCCCTTGTTAGGAGTGACAGGTCAGTATCACATCTCATTCCACAACAAGAAGACATGAAGCATCCTGGGCCATGGGCAGTGAGAGATCCCAAGTCGGCAGCCCACAGGCCCTGCACAGCCCACAGGCGTGTTTCTGTTGGTCCAAACGGAGTTTTTATTTTTGTCAGTAGGTTGCCAATATATAATATCTGGGAGATTTCATATGAAAATTTGTATTTTCAGCTCTTATTGAAAAAAAATTCTTGCTCAGCCAGTGAGGCTCAGTGCGTTTTCCTATGAATCAGGAGGAGGAGATCACGGTTTGATTCCCAGTCAGGGCACAAGCCAGGTTGTGGGCTTGATCCCCAGTAGGGGGAGTGCGGGAAGCAGTTGATTAATGGTTCTCTCTCATCACTGATATTTCTTTTTCTTTTTCTTTTTTTTTATGACCACCACCATCTGGCAAGGGGCCATCACTTTATTATCATTTTCTTTCTTTTTTTTTTTTATTACATAAAGTTTTACAAAGATTAGTACATATATCTCTTTTTTCCCCTGCCCTTCCCCCAGCCTCCCCTACCCCCCAGTGTTTTGTGTCCATTGGTTATGCTTCATCACTGATATTTCTATTTCTTTCCCTCTACCTTCCTCAATAAAGAAATATATTTTTTTTAAAAATGTGCTTCCAGATGCTGACAAAAATAGTGAAAGGTGGCATCATACTAAGTCATCTCCTAGCTAACTCTGCTCTGGAACTTGCTGTTTTTTCTCTTCCAGATAACCCTTCCCTGTAACAGATACAATGAGTAAGGAGGACTCCTGGGGTTTAATCACAGAATCTTACTTTTTCCCATTATCTCTTTAAAACTAGTCAGCTCCTTCTTTTAACTCTGATCCATTCATTGTAAATTGAAAATATCATAAGTCGAAAATGCATTTAATACACCTAACCTACCAAACATCACAGCTTAAACATGCTCAGAGCACAATGTCCAAAAATGCTGGCTACATGGTACACTGTAGAGTACAGGTTATCTGCCACCATGATCACATGTCTGACTGGGAGCAACATGAGAGAGGGTCATAGCACATTTCACCAGCCAGGGGACAGACCACATTCAAAATTTGAAGTATGATGCTTACTGAATGCATATCGCTTTCGCACCATTGTAAAGTTAAAAAATTGTAAGTTGGCCCTAGCTGATTTGGCTCAGTGGATACAGCATCAGCCTGTGGACTGAAAGGTCCCGGGTTCGATTCTGGTCAAGGGCACATGCCCGAGTTGTGGACTCAATCCCCAGTGAGGGGCATGAGGGAGGCAGCCAATCAATGATTCTCTCTCATCATTGATGTTTGTATCTCTCTCTCCCTCTCCCTTCCTCTCTGAAATCAGTAAAAAATATTTTTTCAAAAAATTGTAAGTTGAACTATCATAAGCCAGGGACCATCTGTATCTATGATTTCATAATTGCTACGGAATGACTGCGTCCCAGGATGTTATCTCACTTTTGTCACTGGAATGTGGGAGACATCCATTTAACAGGTAGCCTGGAGGCAATAAGCTGGACAGCCCAGCTCTGAATCATGGATTAACTGAACTCAGAATGAAAACCACTGTTTTCTTTTGATGTAATCAAAAAGATGCAAAATACATCGATAAGAAGTAATCTTTGTGTATTAACTGGCAAAGATCTTTTAAATGATCATATGTAGTATTGGTGCAGATTTGAGGCTAATAGATCTGGCCAGACTGCATGAGCTTGACCCTTAGCTCCTCCACTTAGCAAGCCGAGTGACCATGGGCAAGGTACTTCACCTCTCTGTCCCAATACCCTCATCTATAATGTTGAAAAAATAATAGTTTCTATTATGCTGCTAATAGATAATACTCTACATTTGCAATATACTACATTTCAATGGTATATCTGAGCAGGGAGAATATGGCAATACTCTTATAACCAAAACCAAAACCAAACAGCATGTAGATTTGGGGGAGGTCAGAGCACAGCTAACGGGGTTCTAGTAATGAACTCGATCTCTGTTGAAAGGGACTCTGTTATATGGTGAAAAAATATCTCAGGTATTCTTCAGATAAATATGTGGCTAATTTGTTTTCTCAGGAGTTCAAGTATAAAACTGTTGTATTATCATTTTTCCCAGAAGTAAAACATCGACTGAAGCTAGCAGAAAGGAATGTGCATCTTTAAAAAATCTTCACAAGCTCACATTTGAATTTTTCATTTATAAACAAGATAGAACAAAAACCATCAAAATCATTTCCGCAGAATTTTCTGCCATTGTGGCAAGTTTTTTTAAAAAAAAAAAAAATACAGTGGAAATAGAAGAAGACACTTTAAAAGCCAGGTTAAAGCAATTTTAGCAGCATCTCAGACCGTTTCCAGAATCACCTTTCCCCCTGCCATCCCAGT
>PVJC01044774.1:0-13968 GCA_004026665.1 Murina feae
CAAAACCAGCTCCAGAAATACTACCTGCACCACCAGTAATCACACAACCAAATTATCCTATTACTTTTTGAGTTTTAGGATGTGTGAACTACTTTACTAAAAACTAGAAATGTTAAAGTTAAAAAGGGTTACACCCTGTTGCATCCTGCTGTACCCCGATATGCCCCAAATGTGTGTGATAGATAGAAGGGCAGAAGCCACATCAGGCATCCCTGATAAGACGCTGAAGAAACCTACTGAATTGCGCTTAAAAGAAGAGCCTTTGAGCAGGTGCCTCAGAGCAGTCAACCGCTCCTCCACGGTGGACTCTCTCATCTCCCTTCCTGAGACTGCCAGAGACTGAGACTCTGTCCAAGTGAAGCCTGAGCCGAGCCGGCGGCCGGGAGTGCTGAGACTGAACCTCCAGATCGTGGTGCACCTCAACTCATCTCATGGACCAGCCTGCTGTGCTGCTGTGTGTCTTGTCGTGAGGATCGCCGGGTGGCCTGCCTGTGCCCTAGAAGCCGCTAGGACTTAGGTAAATAAACCCTGTGTGATTCAAGTATCTCATTAACTGCTTTGTGTGTATTGTATCTTTGCTCTGGTCCAATATAAAACCCTGCTCTTCACAAAAAGAACCTGGGACAGTAACCGAGGAGTAGCCTGGCCTGTCCATTAATACCCGTGCATTGTCAACCAGTTTGGGGATGTGGGACATTTCCACAGTCCCTTTAGGTTTTGGGTCCCTACTAGGGTTCCTGGGCAGCCTGGGTGAGGAGTTGAGGGGCGTTTGCAGGCTACCCACAGTCCCTTCAGGTTTTAGGTCCCTACTGGGGTACGTGGCCAGCCTGAGTGAGTGGCTGATGGCTGTTTGAAGGCTGGCCAAGCCCCCCAGTGGGAACTCTCACCCCATTGGGGTGTGGCCAGCCTGGGTGAGGGGTTGAGGACCATTTTCAGGCTTTCAGGCTGCCCACAGCTCCCATTGACCCAACATCCCAGCAAGGCTGGCTGGAATCAGGTTTCTGGGATTTATTTATCTTCTATAATTGATACATTTTTGCTTTAAGCCAGGCCTAGGCAGGTAATGAAGCCTCCTGTTGGCTTCAGCTCTATGGCTTCTATAATTGAAAGAATGTTGCCTTAGTAGACGCACCCAGTGGGCCTAGGCAGGCAGTTTCCTCCATCACTGGTGCAACGAAAGCCTGCTGTTTGCTTCAGCTCTGTGGCTTCTATAATTGAAACAATGTTGCAACTATGTTGCCTGAGCCAGGAGAAGGCCAGCCGGCCTAGGCAGACAGTTTACTCCTGGTACAACAGAAGCCTGCTGTTTACTCTAGCTCCGTGACTAACAGCCTCCATCTTGGCTGGGTTAATTTGCATACAGCCGCTCTGATTGGCTGATGGGCGTGGCTTAGGAATCCCGTAGAAACTGTCAACTTCAATATTACTCTTTTATTAGATTAGATAGGATGTAGACATAGTCCCTTTATATTTCCATATATTTTATGTGCCCAGAAAGATTTTAAATTTCATAGGGGTGTGTCATAATTATTGTGCATTTCAAAACACTTAGCATTGGGTGTGAGCTGCCATAGCCCCTGACCCAGCTGTGTTCCCTTCCAGAGTCCTTGGGAATATGGGGCCCAGAGTAGTTAGGAATACAGGCTCAAGAGCCATTTAGAATGTGGGGCAGGGAGGGTCAGGTGGCACCCCCTGCTGGCTAGAGGCGGCAGCCAGAGAACACAGCCACAGTGTGTCTCCTCTCAGAAGCCTGGTCCCCTGACCATGCAGTGAGTGCAGGGCTTGGGTCTCACTTCAAGGCAGGCAAGTCTGGCTTCTCATAGGCTAAATGGCACTTAGGGGATGTCTACTGTGCATTTTAATAATAAGGTATGACCTTCAAACGCTGTACAGAAAGTTCTGTTTAGTTGTCAGAAGCTGACTTCCACATGTGTGTCCTTCCTTTCTGCTGTCAGAGCCCTAAGCACACACCTTCCTCTTGCCCAGGTGTAGGAAAACCAACATCTTCCTTGTCATGAGATGGGTGCCTGTGGGAAGTGAGGGGCAGTCACATACTCAGCAATGAAAAGATAAAGGTACCTGAGCATCAACAATACCATGGCCATTCTCGTAATGTCTTCCAGGAAAAGGGTCATATTTCACTTTCCCTTTGTACTTTCTCATGGTGCCTAGCACATAGTAGGTGCACATATGGGGTGACCAACTTGTCCCACCATCTGGCTCTTTGGTCTTTGGCCAGAACAACTACTGGATTTCAAAAGGCTAGAGAAATGGTTGACTGGCACAAAGGTGAGAGAAAGATCTGCTTTTAAATTTTTTGTTTTATTGCTTAAGTATTACAAAGAGTGTTAAATAAGTCTCCATTTTTCCCCTTGACCTTCCCCCCCTCTTCTCATACCCCCCCGTGTCTTGTGTCCATTGATTATGCTTATATTCATGCATACAAGTTCTTCAGTTGATCTCATAACTCCCCCCAAACCCTCTCCAGCCTTCCAGCTGTAGTTTAACAGTCTGTTCAATGCTGTTCTGCCTCTGTATCTAATCTAATAAAAGTGTAATGTTGAAATTGACCATCTCTTCGGGATGCCTAAGCCACGCCCACCAGCCAATCAGAGCGACTGTATGCAAATTAACCCAGCCAAGATGGAGGACGGCACTCACAGAGCTGAGTAAAAAGGCAGCTTCCGTTGCAGCAGGAGTAAAAGTGTTTGCTGGCCGCCTGGGCTTCTCTGTGCTCCAGGCAACAACATATTTGCAACATTGTCTCAATTATAGAAGCCACAGAGCTGAAGCAGACACGAAGCTTCCTTACCTGCATAGGCCTCGGCTTAAAAGAACAGTGTATCAATTATAGAATATAAATAAACCCCAGAAACCTGCTTACACCCAGCCTTGCTGGGACATTGGGTCAATGGGAGCTGTGGGCAGCCTGAAAGCCTGAAAGCACCTCTCAGCCCCTCACCCACACTGGCCACACCCCAATGGGGTGAGGGACCCCACTGGGGGAGATTGGCCAGCCTGAAAACAGCCATCAGCCCCTCACCCAGGCTGACCAGGCATGCCAGCAGGTGGACATCCCCAGAGTGGTTCCAGACGATGAGAGGGCACAGGCCAGGCTGAGGGACCTCCTGAGTGCACAAATTTTTGTGCTCTGGGCCCTTAGTCTGTTTATGTTCATCAATCTATAATGGACTTTATTATCTAATCTAATAAAAGAGTAATATGAAAATTAATCATCACTCTGAGACACCTAAGCCACACCCACCAGTCAAGCCACACCCACCAGCCAATCAGAGCAGCTGTATGGAAGTTAATCCAGGCAACATGGCAGCCAGCAGCCACGGAGCTAGAGCAAACAGGAGGCTTCTGTTGCACCAGCAATGGAGTTGAAACTGCCTGTCTAGGCCCGCCGGGCCTCTGCTCAATGCAACAATATTTCAATTATAGAAGCCAGAGAGTTGAAGCAAACAGGAGGCTTCATTGCCTGACTAGGCCTGTGCTCAAGGCAACAAAGTTTCAATTATGGAAGATAAATAAACCCCAGAAACCTGATTCCAGCCAGCCTCACTGGGACGTTGGGTCAAAGGGAGCTGTGGACAGCCTGAAAATGGCCCTCAGCCTCTCACCCAGGCTGGCCACACCCCCATGGGGTGAGGGTTCCCACTGGGTGTCTTGGCCAGCCTGCATACAGCCATCAGCCTCTCACCCAGGCTAGCCAGGCATGCCAGTAGGTGGACATCCCCCGAGAGGTCCCAGACTGCAAGAGGGCACAGGCCGAGCTGAGGGACCCCCCTTGAGTGCACAAATTTTTGTGCATCAGGCCCCTAGTCCATAAATAAGTGAGATCATGTGGTACTTTTCTTTCATTGACTGGCTTATTTCACTTAGCATAATGCTCTCCAGTTCCATCCATGCTGCTGCAAATGGTAAGAATTCCTTCATTTTTACAGCAGCGTAGTATTCCATTGTGTAGATGTACCACAGTTTTCTAATCCATTCATCTGTTGAAGGGCACTTAGGCTGTTTCCAAATCTTAGCTATGGTAAATTGTGCTGCTATGAACATAGGGATGCATATATCCTTTCTGATTGGTGTTTCTGGTTTCTTGGAATATATTCCCAGAAGTGGGATCACAGGGTCAAATGGGAGTTCCATTTTTAATTTTTTAAGAACACTCCATACTGTCTTCTATAGTGGCTGCACCAGTCTGCATTTCCACCAGCAGTGAATGAGGGTTCCTTTTTCTCTGCATCCTCTTCAGCACTTATCATTTGTTGATTTGTTGATGATAGCCATTCTGACAGGTGTGAGATGATACCTCATTGTTGTTTTGATTTGCATCTCTTGGTTGATTAGTGACTTTGAGCATGTTTTCATATGTCTTTTGGATTTCTGAATGTCTTCTTTTGAAAAGTGTTTATTTAGGTCCTTTGCCCATTTTTTGAATGGATTGTTTATCTTCCTTTTGTTAAGTTGTATGAGTTCCCTATAAATGTTGGATATTAAACCCTTATTGGTGATAACATTGGCAAGTATGTTCTCCCATGCAGTGGGCTTTCTTGTTGTTTTGTTGATGGTTTCCTTTGCTGTGAAGAAGCGTTTTATTTTGATGTAGTCCAATTTGTTTATATTCTCTTTAGTTTCAAATGCCCTAGGTGCTGTATCAGTAAAAAAAATTACTTCAGCATATTTCTGAGATTTTGTTGCCTTTAAATTACTCTAGTATTTTTATGGTTTCCCATCTTACATTTAAGTCATTTATCCATTTTGAGTTTATTTTTGTGTATGGTGTATGTTGGTGATCTAGTTTCATTTTTTTGCATATATCTATCCAATTTTCCCATCACCATTTATTGAAGAGACTGTCTTTACTCCACTGCATGTTCTTGCCTCCTTTGTCAAATATTAATTGAGCATATTGGTTTGGGTCGATTTCTGGGTTCTCTATTCTATTCCATTGATTTATATGTCTGTTCTTGTGCCAGTACCAGGCAGTTTTGAGAACAGTGGCTTGGTAATGTAGCTTGATATCTGGTATTGAAATTTCACCTACTTTGTTCTTTCTCAGGCTCACTGCAGCTATTTGGGTCCTTTTTTTATTCCAGAAGAAATTTTGGAAAGTTCATTCTAAGTCTGTGAAATATACCATTGGTATTTTAATGTGAAGTGTGTTGAATTTATAGATTGCTTTGGGTAGTATGGACATTTTAATGATGTTGATTCTACCAATCCATGAACATGGTATGTTCTTCTATCTGTTTATGTCTTCCTCTATCTCTTTTTTCAATGTCCTTTTGTTTTCTGAGTAGAAGTCTTTTACCTCTTTGGTGAAGTTTATTCCTAGGTATCTTAATTTTTTTTGGTGTGATGGTAAATGGGATTGCTTTTTTAGTCTTTCTTTCTGTAAGTTCACTATTGGTGTATAGAAATTTCATATATTTCTTAGCATTAATTTTGTATCCTGCTACATTGCTGAATTCATTTATTAAGTCTAATAGTTTTTTAATGGAGTGTTTAGGTTTTTTTATGTACAATAACATGTCATCTGCAAATAAGGACAGTTTTACTTCTTCTTTTCCAATTTAGATGCCTTTTATTTCTTCTTCTTTTCTAATCATGATGGGTAATACTTCCAGTACTATGTTGAACAGGAGTGGTGAGAGGGAGAATCCCTGTCTTATTCTTGTTCTTAAGGAAAATGGTTTTAGTATGTGCCCATTAAGTACAATGTTAGCTGTGGGTTTGTCATATATGGCTTTTATTATGTTGAGGTATGATCCTTCTATTCCCACCTTACTGAGAGTTTTTATCAAAAATAAGTGTTGGATTTTGTCAAATGATTTTTCTGCATCAATTTATATGACTATGTGGTTTATTTCTCTCAATTTGTTTATGTGATATATCACATTTATTGATTTCCGGATATTGCACCATCCTTGCATCCCTGGGATAAATCCTAGTTGGTTATGATGTATGATCTTTCTAATGTACTACTGGATCCGATTTGCTAAGATTTTGTTGAGTATTTTGGCATGTATGTTAATGAGATATATTGGCCTGTAATTCTCTTTCATTGTGTTGTCTTTATCTGGTTTTGGTATTAGGGTGATGCTAGCTTCATAGAATGAGCTTGGAAGTGTTCCAACCTCTTGAATTTTTTGGAATAGTCTGAGGAGGACAGGTTTTAGTTCTTCCTTGAATGTTTGGTAAAACTCCCCTGTGAAGCCATCTGGCCCCAGGCTTTTATTTGCTGGAAGCTTTTTGATGACTGCTTCAATTTCTTCCATAGTTATTGGCCTATTGAGATGTTTATATTCTTCCTGATTGAGTTTTGGAAGGTTGTATTTTTCTAGGAATATGTCCATTTCCTCTGGGTTGTCTAGTTTGTTGGAGTAGAGTTGTTCATAGTATTTTTTAACAATCCTTTGTATTCCTGCGGGGTCTGTTGTTATTTCACCTCTAACATTTCTGATTTTGTTTATTTGTATCCTCTCTCTTTGCTCCTTGGTGAGCCTGGCGAGTGGTTCATCAATATTGCTTATCCTTTCAAAGAACCAGCTCTTGTTTCATTGATCTTTTGTATTGTTTTTTTGTCTCTATGCCATTGATTTCTGCTCTAATATTTATTATCTCCTTCCTTCCCCTCACTCTGGGCTTTTCTTGTTACTCTCTTTCTAATTCTTTGAGTTGTAGAGTTAGATGATTTATTACCATTTTTCTTGTTTTTTTGAGGTAAGCCTGTAGAGCTATAAATTTCCCTCTCAGGATTGCTTTCATTGTGTCCCATAGGTTTTGAATTGTTGTGTTTTCATTGTCATTAATTTCCATGATGTTTTTCATTTCTTCTTTGATCTCATTGGTAACCCAATCTATATTTAATAATATGCTATTCAGCTTCCAGGAATTTGAGTGTTTTGGATTGTTTTTATTGTAGTTTATTTCTAATATTATGTCATTGTGATCTGAGAAGATGCTTGATATTATTTCAATCTTCTTGAATTTGTGGAGACTTTGCTTGTGACCCAATATGTGGTCTATTTTTGAAAATGTCCCATGCGCACTTGAGAAGAATGTATATTCCGTGGCTTTAGGGTGAAATGTTCTGAAGATGTCAATTAAGTCCATCTGATCTAGTGAGTCACTTAGGATTGCTATTTTTTTACTGATTTTTTTGTCTAGAGGATTTATCCAGTGATGTCAGAGATGTATTAAAGTCCCCTACTATGATTGTATTGTTGTCGATCTCTCCATTGATATCTTCCAAGAGTTTTTTTTTTATGTATTTGAGTGCTCCTGCATTGGATGCATATATGTTTATCAGGGTTATATCCTCTTATATCATTCCCTTTAGTATTATGAAATTGCCTTCCTTATTTCTTCTTATGGCCTTCATTTTGAGGTCTATTTTGTGTGATATAGGTATCACTACCCCAGCTTTTTTTCCCTTTCCATTTGCCTTAAAGATATTTTTCCATCCCTTCACTTTCAGTCTTTGTGAGTCTCTTATTCTGAGGTGGGTCTCTTGTAGACAGCAAATATGTGGGTCATGTTTTTTATCCATTCAGCTACTCGGTGTCTTTTGATTGGAGCATTTAGTCCATTTATGCTTAAAGTTATTATTGAAAAGTACTTGTTTGTAGCCATTTTTATTGTTTGTGCCTGTGTTCTTTCTTACCTTTTTATTTCTTCTTTTTACACCAGTCCCTTTAGCATTTCTTGCATTCTGGCTTTGTGGTGATAAACTCCCTTTGCCTTTTTTTTTTGTCCGTGAATCTTCTTATTTCCCCTTCAATTCTGAATGATAGCCTTGTTGGATAGAGTAATCTTGGATTCAGTCCCTTGCCTTGCATCACTTTGTAAATTTCCATTCATTCTTTTCTTGCTGATGTGTTTCTGTGGAGAAATCATTTGATAATTTAATGGGAGATCGCTGTATGTAACTTTCTCTCTCTCTCTCTTGCAGCCTTTAAGATTCTCTCTTTTTCCTGAACATTTGCCATGGTAATTATGAAGTGTCTTGGTGTGGGTCTTTTCAGGGTTCATCTTGTTTGGCACTCTCTGTGCTTGTGTGACTTTTTTCTTCCCCATCTCAGGGAATTTTTCTGAGATTATTGCTTCAAATACATTTTCTAATTCTTGCCCCTCTTCCTGTTGTTCTGACACCCCTATTATTTGTATATTGCTTCATTTCATGTTGTCTCATAGCTCCCTTAGGCTCTCCTCCTGTCTTTTAATTTTTTTCTCCAATTTTAGTTCAGTTTGGGTGTGTTTTGCTTCCCTGTCTTCTAATTCACTAATTCAGTCCTCCACTTCTCCAAGTCTACTGTTGAAACTTTCAATGGTGTTTTTTAATGCAGCTATATCACCCTTCATTTCTTCTTGATTCTTACATAAGCTATTGATTTTTTTCATCCTTTTCTTCTTGATTCTTACAAAAGTTGTTGATTTTTCCTCCATCTAGTTTATGCACTCTAGGACCCTTATTCTGAATTCTTTTTCTGACATATTGCATGCATCTGTTTCACTTAGTTGCTTTTCTGGCAATTCCTCCTTTTCTTTTCTTTGTGAGTTTCTTTGTCTACCCATTTTTGGTCTCACCGATTGATCCTGATGTCAATCCTTGGGTGGCAGTGGTTCCTTGGGCTGCAGTTGCTCCTCAAGATAGTTGTTCCTCATTTTGCAGTGACTCCTCTGGTGGATGCTATTAGCAGCAGTGGTGTCTCTGGGTGGTAAGGGAAGCTGCTCACACAGCTGCTCTTCCTTAGACCGAGGTGGGCTAATCACGCGACTGCTACTCCTTGGATCAAGGCTGGCTGCATGCTGCTGTTTTTCCTTAGATGGAGCGGGCTGCTCATGATGCTGTAGCTCTTTGGACAGGGACAGGTTCCTTACAGGGCAACTGCTCCTCATATGGGTGTGGGCTGCTCACTCAATTGTTGCTTCTCAAATGGGAGATGGGCTGCTTGCATGGCTGCTACACCTCAGGTGGGAGTGAGCTGCACAAGTGGGTGGCTGCTGCTCCTTGGATAGAGGTGGGATGCTCACCCAGCTGCTGCTTGTTGGAAAAGTGCAGACTGCATTTGGCTGCTGCTCCTTGGATTATTGTGGGCTTCTGCTCCTCAGATGTGGTTGGTCTGCTCATGTGGCTGCTGCTCCTCAGACATGGGCAAGCTGCTTGGGCAGCTGCTGCTCCTTGTACAAGTGCAGTTTGCTCACGTGGCTACTCATGATGGGGGATGGACTGATTGTGTAGCTGATGCTCCTCAGATGGGAGTGAGCTACACGTGTGTCTGCTGCTCCTTGGATGTAGGTAGGCCACTCACCCAGCTACTGCTCGTCAGACAAGTGCAGGCTGTGTGTGTCTGCTGCTCTTCGGACCAGTGTGGACTGTGCAGGGTTGACACTCCTCAGCTGTGGGCGGTCTGCTCATGTGGCTACTGCTCCTTGGACTGGAGCAGGTTGCTCAGGAGGCTACTGCTCCTTTAGTGGAAGTGGATTACTTGCAGCACTGCTGTTCCTCATATGGGAATGGGCTGCTCACACCGCTGCTGCTTCTCGGATGGGGACAGGTTTCTCGCACACCTATTGCTCCTCGGAGAGGGGCAGGGTGTGGGCTTCACAGCTACTGCTCCTTGTATGGGGTCGGGCTGTATGGAATAGCCACTCCTCAATTATGAGTAAACTGTTCGTGCAGCTGCTGCTTCTCAGAGGGGGGGGCTGCTCACGTGGATGATGCTCCTCAGACTGGGGAGCAGACTGCTCACACAGCTGCTGCTTCTTGGACAGGGGGCTGCCACATGAGGCTTCTGCTTTTAGTCCTGGGGCAGGCTGTTCATGGGGCCGCTGCTCCCCAAGGAGTGGGCTGCTCACATGTCTGCTGCTGGCATGGTTGCATGCTCTGGGCTAAAGCATTGGGACGATCAGAGGATAGCACACTTCAGAACTCACAGGAGCCTGCACCCAGCCTGACTGAAGACTAGTTGATGGTAGGACCACAGCTTAGGTAGCAGGACCCTGACAGGGGTGTCTGAAGAGTCCCAGGTGTTATCTGAGGGCACCCTGGGTGGGGGTGTGGCCTGGCTCCCAGTTACAGCAGCTCTCCCCTTAAAAATGCTAGGGCTCTGAGGACGAGCCTGCCTCCCAGAACTGTTTACAACAGTAGCAGAGGCTGCTTAGTTAAGAAAGCCCATTAACCTGACCACGAAGGTCCTGCAGGATCTATCTGTGCCTCACTCACATACACGCATGCACATTCCACTTGACCACACACTCCTCTTTTGGTCCCTCACTGACTTATGCTCTCTCCCTCACTGCTGCCTTCTTCCTGCCTCTGTAGCTGAGTCTGTATTGACCCATTCGTGGATGGAGTTTCCTCTCCAGGTGTCTGGTTGAGAGATTCACTCTCTAGCACCTGGCCGGACAGGATAAAATTCACCTCAACAAGACACCACACAAAGGGACCAAAGCACGAATATACTCACAACAATAATAAACCCACTACAAGTGACCACCTGAGAAAAGAGGATTAGAGGCGAGAAAAGAGAGCAAAAATGATATCAAAGAGAGAGAAAAAGATAAGGGAGAATAGAGAAAGGAATAGAAAGGAGACTATATCTATGAACACACCACAGAACCAATAGATAGACAAATAAAACAAAAACAAAAAAAAAATAGAAACCCCCAGCAAAGAGGATGGGTGCAGAATCTGTAAATGCTGAGCTTATATATAGAAGATAAGGTTAAGAATTGGAAGAATATGGGGAGGATCTCAGTTCAGAATAGAGGAAGTAGAATGGGGATGGGTGGATAAAAGGGAAGAGAATGAAAGAAAGGAAACAAAATAAACTTACAAAAATTTGATTTCAAAAATGGTATAAAAATAGCAAAATAAATAAACAAAATAAAATAGAGTGATGGAAAAATAAAGTGAAAAGAAATAGAAAATAAAGCAACAAACACAAACAGGAAAACAAAGACAAAAAGAAAAAAAGGAGAGATAACAAAGTAATAAAAAATATATAAATAAATAAAAATGAAGAAGTAAAATGTTCCTTTGGCTGGCTTAAGATCTCAGTCTTCTGTACTGTTGTGTTTCTCAGGATCAGATTGCTGGGACTATATCGAGTCTAGAAAATTGAAGTTTCATTTAATGGAATTGGTAATTGATATTGGGAATGAAAGGTCCTTCCACCATTTCCAGGGTTCTTGTTCCAGCATCTAGAAGGGTTCAGGAATCTGGAGAAGACTGTGCATAGATTAAATAGGAGTCCAGAGATGAAAGGTAATTTTGAAAGGCATTGGGGGAGTCAGAGGAGCCTAGCTGAAGGAGCTAAGATCTAAGTTCTAAGTTCTTAAAGTCTAAGGTCTCAAGTCTAAGGACCCCATGCTTTTTATTAACACAACTTGTCCTGAGGCGAGGCAGAGTTATATACTTCAAAGGGTATACACAAGCATTGTCAGAATGGGGGAATTAGCCTATAGCTGTTCAGGTGTTTGGCCAGTAGGAGGCAACAACATGTAGATTAAGATGCCCTGAACTGTCTTGGCAGCCAACAATCAATTTAATGTATCCTATTCAGGTTTGGGGAAATGCCATCAGCCATTCCCAGATGATTTAGCTCTGCTGAACATGCTGGAATTGGTCTTTGGCATCTCACCCTTTTTGATTTTTTAAATTTAACAAGAATGTATGTTTTAAGATTTTTAAATTCAATGGAAAGGACAGAGTTCTATCATGTCCCTTTAAATTGCTATCAGGCATCAAAGGAATCAGTTTGTAGTAAGTTTCTTTCTGGGCCAACAGTTCTTAGAGCCCGAATTTCAATGTCCAACATTTCCTTATGTGTACATGCCAGCAATGATATTTCAGTTCTGGATGGTGGGCAAAGGGCTGGCAATGCAGGTCTGACCTTCTCTGGTTTGGTCCTGGGCAACCTGCAGCGATGCACAGCTGCTGACTGCTAGCATGGCAAGGCATCTTCACCATCTTCATCTCTGGACTGTTTCTCTTATGTTGTTCTGGGGCCACTGCTTATTCTGTGGCTAGAGCAGTCTGGTCAGTTCTTCTCTGGGATCTGTTGTTGCAGGAATCCACATGGGCTTGGAGGAATTTTCTGTAAATATGCAAACATATCCTCGAGCAAAGGTTAATAAAGGAATCATTTCTATAAATTGGACTTGGGATCCTTTTTTTGGTCCAAACAATTTTCCTTTGGCTTAGTTTGACACCATGTGTGTTTTCATGGGTGTGTTATTAGCATTACAAGTAAAAAATTAATTTTCAAAGTAAAACATTTTTTGATGTAATTAAGACTTTTACTTACAGAGCATTATTCCACTATCGCCCTTTTTTGATTTAAATATTAGGAGGCTTTTGGAAATTTTACAATGCAGTCTTGATAACTTTTAATTTCAATTTCTTATATAGAAATATGACTGCTTCTGGATTCATTGCATGTTAAGCAAGTTTAAACTAAGATGAACCATTTGTAAAATTTTTAGTTAATGCTCTAACTGGTTTGGCTCAGTGGATAGAGCGTCGGCCTGCGGATTGAAGGGTCCCTGGTTCGATTTTGGTCAAGGGCATGTACCTTGGTTGGGGGCACACTCCCAGTAGAGGATGTGCAGGAGGCAGCTGATTGATGTTTCTAACTCTCTATCCTTCTCCCTTTCTCTCTGTAAAAAATCAATAAAAAAATCAATAAAATATATTTTAAAAAATTTTAGTTAATGTTTCAGGAACAGTTTTGTTTAATATAATTACATTTTCTTGAATATCTATATCAATTAGCCAATTTAAATTAATCTGAAATAAAGTTTAATTTTATTATTATTTTATTATTTTATTACTAGAGGCCCGGTGCCTGAAATTTGTGCATGGAGTGGGGGTGGGGGGGGGGTGGTGGTGCCCCTCAGACCAACCAGCACCCTTTCCAATCTGGACCCCTTGAGGGATGTCTGACTGCCCGTTTAGGTTCGATTCCACCTTCAGGCCTAAATGGGCAGTCGGACATCCCTTTCACAATCCAGGACTGCTGGCTCCCAACCTCTCACCTGCCAATTGCCCATAACCACTCCCCTGCTGGCCTGATTGCCCCTAACTGCCCTCCCCCTGCCAGCCTGTTCCCCCCCAACTGTCCTCCTCTGCAGGCCTGGATCCCTCCCAACTATCCTCCCCTGCACCTTTATACACTCTTTTCTTATGTACAAATTTTTTTTCTCTTGATTTCTCACTATTTGGTATATGTGTATGCTTCTTTTCAGTGAATTCCTAGTGGTTTCTAACACTGTGCTATATTGTGCTTACCGCTCTATTTCAGCGATTTCCCCGCGTTGTATAAACACCTTTCTACACTCATTCCTCACACAGAGACGCGATTCACACTTGTTTTCCAACCATTTCACTCAATTTCAGGCAGCTTATCTGTGAATTCTCAGCGGTTTATCACACTGCTAAAGTACACCTACTGCTCTATTTCAGGCATTGCACAAAAACCTTTCTGTACACTTTCCTCACATTGAGAAATAATTTCCATGTCTTTTCTAACTATTTTGTCCATTTTTCTGCTGCTGTTTAGTGACTTCAAAGTTGTTTCCAACAGCGTGCTATACTGTGCTTACTGCTCTTAAGCACTGATGTCCCTTCATTGTCAAACAGCTTTCTACACTCTTTCCTCATGTTCAAAAGTGATTTTCACTTGTTTTCACACTATTTGGTATATGTGACTGCTTCTCTTTAGGGAAATCCTAGGGTTTTCTAACACTGTGCTGTATACTGTGCTTACTGCTATATTTCAGAAATTTTCCTGCATTGTACAAATACCTTTGTACACTCTTTCCTCACAGTGAGATGTGATTCACACTTGTTTTCCAACCATTTCATTCAGTGTCATGCAGCTTTTCAGTGAATTCTCATTGGTTTATCACATTGCTAAAGTGCACCTGTGGCTCTATTTCAGGGTTTTACCC
>PVJC01044775.1:0-13941 GCA_004026665.1 Murina feae
TGAGTGCGCAGTATTTTTCAATTGGAAGGGAGATACAAGCTGCTGACTGCACTGAACTCATTTACGGCGAGACTCTGGGGACTCAGACTCGTACAGGGAGAAACTGGACTGTCTGGCAGCGGGTCGGAAAGCAAGGGTGGCTTTCTCGCAGCACTGCTTGCAGGGATCATTATTACTATGGGGGTGCAGAACTTGGGGACGCTGAGATGCCAAGACACAGAGACCCGGAGATGGGAGATAGCTGAAGGACAGACATTGCTGTTTGCTCTGCCCTGGTGATTCTCTGAGACCCTTCCCCACCCAACTTACAACCCCACCCAAGCTGTGCACAGTGGCGCAAATGAATAGCCTGTCCTTTTTCAGCCTAACCTAACAAACTGCAGCTGGGTCAGAGAGCTCCAAAACTTCCAAACCCCAAACAAAGAGGAGAAATCTACAGATCTCACTGTAACTCCTGCTGGGTGGACTCACACAGCAGCTGACTTTATACCTCCTTGGAGACCCAAGAGCCAGTGTATCTAGTGGTCAGATACCAGATTTCAACTCCTCACATCCATAAGTGACACACTCAAGAGGCAGACTCAGTGACCACCAAAGCCCCACTGAAGCAAGTCCTGCCCCATAAGGGTGTCTCCTGCACAGCAATTCTTCCACTATAGACACAGCAGGTCCTTGCAGTCAATTGGCCTGGAGGTCATTTTCTCCCAGGAATACCAACAGCAATCAAGGCTTAACTACAGCAAGACTGTGCACCCAGCCCACAAAGGGGTGCACCAAGAGTGTCCACCTGAGGTGATTGGGGAGGCTGAGACACTGGGCCCAATATGACACCTACACACAAAGCCACTCTATCAACACAGGGAAGCAGCCAAAATGTGGAAACAAATAGGTCACAAATGAAAGAAATGGAGGAAAACAAACTACTGGATATAGAATTCAAAACTAGAGTCATAAAGTACTCAAGAATCTTCTAGAAACCTCTAAGGAACTTAGTGAGACCTTCAAGGATCTTAATGAGAATGCCAAAAAAAAAAAAAAAAAGAAAAGGACCAGTCATAAATTAAACATACACTGACTGAAATAAAGAATACAGAGATCCAACAGCAGACTAGATGATCCCAAGAATCAAGTCAAAGATTTCAAATACGAGGAAGCAAAAAACACCCATCCTGAAAAGCAAAAAGAAAAAAGTATCCAAAAATATGAAGATAGTGTAAGGAGCCTCTGGGATAACTTAAAATATACCAACATCCGGATTATGGGGTGCCAGAAGAAGAGAGAGAGCAAGATATTAGAAATCTGTTTGAAGAAATGATAGAAAACTTCGCCTACCTGATGAAAGAAATAGACTTACAAGTCCAGAGAGTATGGAGAATCCCAAATAAGATGAATCCAAAGAGGAACACACCAAGACACATCATAATTAAAACACCAAGGCAAAAGACAAAGGGAGAGTTTTAAAAGTAGCAAGAGAAAAACAGTTAGTTACCTACAAGAGAATACCCATACGACTGTCAGCTGATTTTTCAACAGAAACCATTCAGGCCAGAAGGGAGTGGCAAGAAACACTCAAAGTGATGAATAGCAAGAATCTACAACCAAGGTTACTCTACCAAGCAAAGCTATCATATGGAATTGAAGGTCAGATAAAGAGCTTCACAGACAAGAAAAAGCTAAAGGAGTTAATCACCACCAAATCAGCATTATATGAAATGCTGAAGGGTATTCTTTAAGAAGAGGAAGAAGAAGAAAAAGGTAAAAAAAATTATGAACAACAAAGCAACAACAAATAACATATCTATCAACAAGTGAATCTAAAAATTAAGTCAAAAAAAATCTGATGAACAGAATAAACTGGTGAATATGATATAATCAGGGACATAGAAAGGGAGTGGACTGACAATTCTTGGGAGGAAAGGGGTGTGAGGGAAGCGGGAAGAGATTGGACAAAAATCTTACACCTATGGATGAGGATAGTGGCGGAGAATAAGGGCATGGGGTGGGTTGGGAACCAGGTAGAGGGGAGCTATGGGGGGAAAAAGGAACATCTGCAATAATCTAAACAATAAATATTTATTTTAAAAAATTACGTCATTTTAGAAAATAATACTGTTTTATCCATGATTTTATTATGTACTATTGTTTTTTTTTCTAGTATTTTCCTAATATATTATAAGCTGGTGGAGAAGTTCCATATGCTCAATAAATGGTGGTTACATAAAATTCAACTGCATCCATCAGGAGAAAATAATTAAAGGATAAAGAAAACAACAGTGCAGGTTATTCTGGCTACCTTTTTACTCACAGGATTTACCCCCTGGGTAGAAAGGAAAAACATAATTCTGCTATTTTCACAGCTAGTTTCATTGCCTCATGCTTTTCGTAGATTGAATGTCAAATCCAAACAGAGGAGCATGCTAGTGATTAAATATATGTATTGAAGTATTTTTAAATTTACTTTTATTAGATTTATTGAGGTGACAGTGGTTAATAAAATTATATAGGTTTCAAATGTACAATGATATCATACATCATTTGTATATTGCATTGTGTGCCCACCTCCCAAAGTCAAATCTCCATATAGCTCTTAGATTTTTGTAGGCATCTCTTACAATTGCATAATTCCATGATTTCTAGGATTACAAAAGTGAGGAAGCATTAGAAAGCTTCGGAAATGTTATAAAATACTTATATTTTTGTTTCCAGATTCGTACAGCCTAGACTACATTTTAGATGGAGTTAGGTTGATACTATTATTAGAAGCCAAAATCAAGAATTTCCAAGTCATGCAAAGTATGCATGGTATATAAAAACAACTTTCATAGTTTTAGTGTATGCTGAAATTTAAGAATCACAATCTAGGAAATATATATTTTTAAAGCCTATCAACAGAGGTCTGAATTTTCAAACCATTTGCCTTTAATATAACATTGATTAAATCCCCCATAGTTATTCAGGGCTCTATAGAGAATTATATACTTAGGATTCAGGGTTCAAGTCATTCTTTTTAATATTGTCTTTATTACCTTAACATATATTAATAGAATTTGATTTTATGGGGGTAAGAAGAAATGAATCTTATTGGGGCAGGAGAGGGGATAATTTCTAATATTATCAACAGAAGATTAAAATATTTATAACTTGACTTCACAGTATCTCCTGATTTAGCTGATGATAAGATAATAGAGACTTTATTTTACTTGACACTTTAATTCCTGAGGATGGAACTCACCACAATGCATTTCTCACCACCCAGCTTCACACATTCATATAAACCTCTCTTCAGCATTGATAGGCATTCAAATAAAATTTAAGAGAATAAACTGTTCTCTTATCACATATGGCAGCCAGCATCTCTGAGGACCTATAAACCAACATATTCTCTTTCCTAACTTGGCACCTGATTATTGTCGACTCCAGAAATAAATGTCATTCTTTCCTGTTGCCATTGATTTTATTTGATCCAGGCAATTTTCCATCCTTCTCTCCTGGGTCATACTCTTCCATGTGCCTTCAAACTCTGGACAATGTAGAGGATAAGTCAAATTACCTTTTACACCTCATTAGCTTTAACAGATACATAGCGGGCACTTACACAAACACCATCTTACCTGCTGTTCTGTTCCTCATGATATTGCTTTCCTGCTGTTTTTACAGGTGGTATTTAGGCAGTGCTGTTCTGAGCTATAGCATTGTTACCACATCATTGTCACAGATTTGCAGACACAAATCTGGGAACAAAATTTAACTTGGAAAAAATTACAATCACAGTATCAAAAGCTCACATAGCACCTGCAAAAGTCAATAGAAATAAATCACTATTGTCTTCTTTCTTCTCATAATTATTGTCTTCCTCTTAAACAGTCTTGTGTCACATTGGACGTATTTGTTCATGCACTGTACTGAAGTTCTCTTTTTTTCCTTTATAAGAGTAGAGTATGCTGGCATCAGTAATAAAATAGACAATTCTTTGCTCCACCTTCGCATATCATTTTGATATAGCTGCTTGGACTTCTGCTACTTCTTGGTATTAACCTGTAATGGTTATTAGTAGTTGAAAGCAGATTTTAAGGTGTCACTTTTTGGGGTTACAGTGAAAATGGGAAACCAGGAATTTAATTCTAATAAAGATGATAATCAAATGCAAATTTTTAATGTAGGCCAACCCTTCCTAAAACAAATAACAAAATAACAAAATAAATAAAATAAACTTTCCTGTTTTTCCTTTGATCAATTAAATAATTCATTTATTAAGTAAATAATTATTCGTATCATGTTCCAGGCTCTGGGGATACAATATCTTATAATGGGATCCATACTCTCTGAAGCTTACTCTTTGAAACAACGGAAGTGGGGTTTGTGAAGTTTATTCAAGGTTCCATTGTTAAGGAAAGGGCAATAGAAGGATAAGCTGTGTCATAGACATCTAGATTTTATCATCCTGGTCCTGCTAGTAAGACAGCCATCATTTCCATAGTTTACTTCAGAGTTGGATTTAAGCCTCTCTATGACCAGTAGTCTGACAAAAAATAGAGAAGGGTCTTCAAGGAGGTGGAGGCTCCAAAGAACAGCCCTTTGCACTATATTCCACCTCCTATCCTTTTTTTTTTTTCTTCCTCTCCTAAAACCTTTCCTGTGGAACTCTGTCATTAGCACATGGGAGAATTTTCTGGGGAGACATTACATAGCCAGCAGCATCTACACATGAAAAAGGGACTCTGGACAGAGATCATGAAACCAAATTTAACTTAAAACTTAGCTTCCCCAGGGTGCGAAATTCTTTAGCGCATTCTGCAGTTATTAGAAATTTAGATTATGTTATTTGCATTTCACATGATTTCTCAGCTTTTCTTTTGTAACAAGGCTAAATGTGACACTACTCACTTGCCCTTATTAAGGGACATACCCATTTATTCTTTATTTTTAAATGCTCCCTTGGCAATGAAACAGGAAACAAAGGGGGATGACACAAATTGCTGCAAACGTGCCCTTGTTAAATTGGCCTAAAGAAATTTAATATGGTAGACCATGAAAACTATTGGAGTTGAATGTCCATATTAAAAATTCCAGAGTCTTTATTTCCAGTGTTCCCAGTCACGTCTGGGTGAAGTTAAGTTCTAATTTGAAAAGAAAATAAACAAACTAAAACCAGTGATGTCAATGCTAGTTAATGGATACCATTCCATTCCAACAAAAGTTTTTTAGCTAGAAATTGATTCTTTGTCTTTGAGTGGGGAAAAAACAAAACCCCAAAACTGATATTCTTGCCCTTCTTCCAGTTAAGATTTTCACCATAGTAAATGTAAAACTCTGCCCCCCATCCTCCACACCATTATCAGAAAAAAAAAAAAAAATCAAGAAAATATCTTTTTTCTTTCTGGAAGGAAGGAGAATGCCATTTTTCAGTGTCTATGAGTTGTTTCTTCCAGAGAGTAATCAATTATTGATTCTGTGAGATTTCATAAATAAAGTCAAATGTAAGCAGATGATTAATCATTTCTGGTTCACCTTGAGCGAACAATACAATGATAACAAAAGCAAAACATTGACTGTGTTTCCTGTTTGTTCTGTGCAAGTTTGGAAGGTTCAGGTTCTATAAAGTTCATGAGGATTCTTGTACCTTCAGCCAAGACATTTGGTGAGGAAAATCATCTGGACAGGAAAAAATGACATTTTGAGAGTGTTAGATCCATGCTGATAGGAGCCAGGCCAAGAGACATTGTGAGAGAGTTTAAGAAATTTTATTAGATTCTCACAGTGGGCTGAGACTATTATATCAGTGTCAGCAAGCAAGAGAAGGTAGGGTGGGATATTTATGTCCCTGTGCAGGTCAGGGTGACCCATCGGACTGGGTACAGGCAGGACTGGAAACTGGGTATAGGTGATTCATTAGAAACTGGAAGCCATTAGTCATGTCTTGCAAAACCTGAAATGAGATTATCAGGAGAACCACAGGGACAGCAAGAGTCCCAAGCATGTTGAAATGGAAAAGTATTGAGTGTGCAGGGGAATGGCAGAGAATATGCCTAACAGAGAGTACCTACTATATAACAGTAATTTTATATAGTTACTAGAGGCCTAGTGCACAAAATTTGTGCACTCGGAGGGGGGGGCTCAGCCCAGCCTGTGCCCTCTTGCAGTCTGGGACCCCTTGGGGGATTTCCACCTGCTGGCATACCTGGCCAGCCTGGGTGAGGGGCTGATGGCTGTTTGCAGACTGGTCAAGCCCCCCATTGGGGACCTTTACCCCATGGGGGTGTGGCCAGCCTGGGTGAGGGGCTAAGGGCCATTTTAAGGCTGCCCACAGCCCCTTCAGGGTTCGGGTCCCTACTGGGTTGCCTGGCTGGAAGCAGGTATCGGGGATTTATTTAACTACTATAATTGAAACTTTATTGCCTTGGTCCCCTGCTCAAAGCCTAGGTTGCCTCTGGTAACCCAAAGTCCCAGCCTGGCAGGTATCTGGGGTTTGTTTATCTTATATAATTGAAACTTTGTAGTCTTGAATAGAGCTCAGCACCTGCAGGGCCCTGGCTTCTTCCGTTACCCAGGGCAACTCCAGCTCCATGGCTGCTGCCATTTTAGTTGAGTTAATTTGCATATTTTCTCCTGATTGGTTAATGAGTGTGGCCTGTGGGCATGGCTTGTGGTTGTAATGGAGTGAGGGTTAATTTGCATATTACTCTTTTACTAGATTAGATATGGGTTACTGTGCTAACTTCCTCTTTTTAATCTCCAATTTTGTTTCTCATCTCCAAAAGGGGGATAATACAGGATATCCTATATAATCGTATATAATATCCTATATAATAAAAGCATAACATGCTAAGTGTCCAGTTTACTGATCAGCTGTTCAGCAAATCAAAGTATAATACGCTAATGACATGCTAAGGTTACTCAACTGCATGCTATGACCTGCACTGACCACCAGGGGACAGACACTGGTAGGTTAGCTTTACTGCTGGGGTCTGGCTGATTGGGACTGAGCAAGATGGTCTGGACACACCCTAGGCCCTCCCGAAGTCCCACCCTTGCTCCCCAACCTCCCTTGTCCCTCCCCAGCCCCAATTGTGCACCCTCTCGCAATCCAGGACCCTCGGGGGATGTCAGAGAGCCGGTTTGGCCTGATCCTGCAGGCCAGGCCAAGGGACCCCACCAGTGAACCCATTTGTGCACCAGGCCTCTAGTTATTTCATAAGACCACTAGGGGCCTGGTGCACCAAAATTTGTGCACTCGGCAAGGGGAGGAGGGGGTCCCTCATCCTGGCCTATGCCCTCTCACAGTCTGGGACCCCTGGGGGGGGGGATGTCCACCTGCTGGCATGCATGGCCAGTCTGGGTGAGGGGCTGAGGGCTGTTTTCAGGCTGGCCACAGCCCCCTCAGGGTTCGTGCACTGGGGGGTGGGATGGCTGGTGAGTGCAGGCGTGGATGTTTCCAGCCGGGTGGCCTACCATCGCACATACCTGATGGGCCTCCACCACTGAGGGGACACACCTGGTGCAGAGCTGGGTGGCAGGCCAGGGGGTGGACGCTGATGCATGGTCCCTTGGGCGGGCCATGCTGCTGAGCGGACACACCAGGGGTGGAGCCAGGCACACGCTCACACACACCCCATGGAGGCCCCCAGGGTGGAGGCAGGTGACTGGACCTGTGGCAGAGGCTCTGCGTGGGGGCAGCGGATGCTCGGGCATGACCCCGAGGGGGTACCCACCTCAAGCCCCCGCCACTGAGCCTCTGAGGTTGCGTGGGCCCAATTGCTCTATTCCCAGGCCTCACAGGGCCGGGCTGGGCTGCCAGCTCCCGGCCTTGTGGCTGCTCACCCCTGTCTCGAACCACCGTGGGCACGATTGCTCTATTGCCAGCCCCAGCCGAGGGCCGGGCCGGCTCTCACCCAAGGCCGCCCAGAACCAACCACTGGCGCGATCGCTCTATTCCCAGGCCCAGGCTGCAGGGCCGGGGCCTGGGCAGCCAGCTCCTGGCCCTGCTGCCAACCGCCACTGCCCTGAATCGACTTCCAGGGCACACACAGGCGGAGGTCAGGCCTCCACCTGTGCGTGGGCCAGTGCGATCTCTCTATTCCCAGCCCCATCTCTCTATTGCCAGCCCCAGCCGCAGCACTGGGCCTGCAGCCGCCGCCACTGTCCGGAACTGACCACCAGAGCACGCAAGGGCAGAGGCCAGGCCTCTGCCCTTGTGTGCTCTGGCGCGATTGCTCCATTGCCAGCCCAGGCCTCCACCATCTTGGCTGGGCTAATTTGCATACCATTGTTCTGATTGGCTGTTGGGTGTCCCGAAGAAACGGTTAATTTTACTATTTCACTTTTATTAGTTTAGATTGTGAGAACAGACAACACATACACTTTATTAGTCATGGTCCAACCAGAGAAATAGAACCAGTATGGATTTACAAATATATGAATATATGAATGCGTTTGTTACAGGAGGTTGATTTTTCTTACATAATTGTAGGAGTTAAGTTAAGCAGTCCCTACAGTAAAACTGCTATCTCCACAATTGGTGCCAAAGTTGAGTCTCCCAGGCAGGCAGTAAGGAAAGAAAGATGGATGCAAAATGGTTAAAGATCAAGGGCAGGTGGGAACTCACTAGCAAGAGCTGGAAGTCCACTGGGGCCAGAGTCTGGTCTTACTGCCATTGACTGACCTTGGTGACAAAGGTATCCTCCCTATGTTGGAAACCTTCTTTGTCACAGAGATGAACAAATACACCTGGTCCAGGGGTGAGAGAGGCTCCTAGATGATGCTGAAAGAAAATGCAATTTTTAGGCCCAGTTGCTGCTTCAAATCAACCAGGTGAATCAGCTGATCAACAGCAATGTACATCTGTGCTACAAAAGTATGCTGATTTCCAGATCTCCTAAGAATCCTCCTCGTGGCTTCCTCTAAGCAGAAATGTACAAGAAAGTGAATTCTAGGAAATGTGGTTCGTCCTAGCCAAGTTGGTACATTATAACAGCATCTTACATATGTAAATGTGTCACATATGCAAATATATTTTGGGTTTCTTTGTTGTATATTTTTTGAAAGTGTCATATTTTGACAGTTTACTTATTTTCATTCAAGAATTTAATAAGATTCAGGACAATTTTATGAGTAAAAGGTGGTAGAGCAGAGAGCTTACCAAGTTAAAATAAGATAGAACAAGTATCAATTAAAATAAAGTCATTTTTAATGGATTTAATCTAAAACAAACTTCAAAGTTACCAAAACTTCATTAAAATTTGAAATTTCTAGTTTTTGTAAATCTGAGGCAGTGTATGTCTCTGTACCAATTAAGATAAAATGTACCCAAGAAATCCCACTTTCAGCAAACAACCAGGAATGTAGTTCCAACGTCTTTGAGCATTTATTTACTCAGTCTTCTATTTATATTTCATTTTGAAATAGAGATTCATTTTACACATGGATTCTGTACAGTGCCACTTTATTCTTGCTGAGGGAAGATTCCTTTGTTGTTAGGGGCAAAGTGAGCCTATCATTATCTACTCAATTAAGTTTGTCTTCAGTTGAACAACTCAGGTACTCAGACAATGTATTAAAGCATTTAACCTTTCATGACTGTTACTTTTATTCTTCAGTGAAGAGTATTAGCTTCAGTTCTTTTATAGTAATGTAGTAACTACTTTGTTAAATTCTTCTAACCTACTCTTAAAATAATGTCTTCTGCATTTTGATCCATTGTACCTTGAGATCTTCATGGACTTGAGAAAACTTCACAATCCAAAGTCCTGAATACTTAGGGATACTTTTTTTTTTTTTTTAAAGTATTCAGATCCTATTGAATGGAGTTAAGATTTATTATCAGGTAGTTATAGAGACAAGGATATGCATTTTTAAGAAACCAGAGTTTTGTGTGTGTGTTCTATGACTAAACCTTGAGAACATTATTTTAGAAGATAGTATGATCTAAAGGTAGGGCTGGCTACAGAAAGAGTGATATCTATAGATGCGCATAGGTGTAATAGGAGACAGGAATACCTAAAGAGTGTTTGAGAGATGCTGAGGAAGTATCTTTCTCTGTTACACATTTTTGCCCAAGAACCTTTGATAGCATGTTTAGTGCATTTTGAGTTCCAAAATCAATTGGTAGCAAATCATGCTAGATTTCTGAAAGTTTACTAAGAGTAATAACTCAAGACAATATTTGTTCCTGAAGAATATTTGCTCCAGCAATTTATAGAAGATACTTTCTCACAGACTGAGGAATTTCAAAGGGAAGGTGGGGTTGGAGGTGGGGGCCAAAGAGATTAACCTGGGAATTTATATGCATACGGTCTATGCATGGCCCAGGAACACAGACAATAGTGTGGCTAAGGCTTGGGAGAGTGCTGGGATGAAGGAGGTCAGTGGAAAAAACAACAATACTTTCAACAGTAAAGATAAATTAAAAAAAGAAAAAAATATTCTCACAAAAGCGCTTTGAACAGTTGTCTGAGAATGATTAATCATCATATTTAGATAGTCAGGGGTCATTTTGGTCAAAACTGGAAGTTACTCAGGGCTTCAGTTGTATTCTTGAAAGTAGCAACTTAGCAATGCAATCTATGTGTACCTTTCCAAACATTTTCTTAAGGCCTATCATTTTCTAACTGTGAACTTTAGATATAATCACCATGTCTTATACTTAACCAGAGGCCCCATACAAGAAATTTGTGCTCTGGGTGGGTGTCCCTCAGCCCAGCCTGCCCCCTCTCACAATCTGGGAGCCCTCACAGTCTGGCCATGGCAGCTTAGAGCATGCCCCCTGGGCAGGTCCGTGGGTCCACTGGGGGCCTTGCTCCCAGGGCAGGTGACTTGGCATGCCTGCCTGCAAACCCCCAGCAGGAGTGACCTGGAAGCTGAGCAGCACCGGGGCTGGGGGCGGGCCCTGAGCCACACCACAGCTGCTCAGAGCCCGCCCCCAGCCCTGATGTGCAGTGTGTCAGCTGGGGCTGGGGGGCATGCTCTGAGCTGGTCATGATGTCCTGGCCTAATTTGCATATTTCTCTCTTATTATATAGGATTGTTATTAAGTATTGTGATTTGAGGAGAAATATGGTATGAAAATATAAAGCAAAGCTATTTAAAAATACAAACTCCTATTTATAGTGGTTATAGGAGATAAAAACACAAAGTAACAAAAATTTATGCAAGCAAATATCCATCAAATTGTACCATTGCTTAAAAAGTCTCCTAGATACGTTGTTGAAAGAATAGATTTTTTTTAATGCACATATTATGACTAAGAATAAAAGTGACAAATTCCATTAAATGAAAACCAATGAAGACAGGTGGGAGCTTTCATTATTAAATGACTTCGATTATACCCTTGCTTATAAAGTTTTATTTATTAGAACTAGTCAGATATTTCAGTTATAAAATAAGGGTTAAGAGTTTACTTATCTATGATGAAGCACATTTTTAAAAAGTTTTATTTAGCTCATCTTTACTGCTTTACTGTCCCTTTATTATTGTTTTTTTAATGCTCTCAGCATTTTTGAATGCTCATTTTAGACAGTTGGTAAGTGTTGTCCATGAATTACTTTGTTTAATCTTCACAATATCCCTGCAGCTTATATAAAGAAGTTGTTTCACTCATAACCAGGATTTAAATAAGAAATGGTAAAATAAGTCAAAATGAAAAACTTAAATACCATATAAGTAATTACTTAGTCAAGGTAATGAATATCTTCACTCTTTTTCTTTAATTTTCTTTTCTTGGATCTCTAGCACATAAAGTTGAATTAACCCTATTCCTCAAGCGAAAGGGTTAGCAACTCACTTGGTTCATTTTGTGCAAAAATTTGTAACATAAATATGAGTATAGGGTAAGCTAAATTATATTCTATTTTGCGTGTTTATATATTTTTTGGTAGTTCTAATTTTTTGGAACTGGCAAATGTCTTCATGGTAATATCTACTAAAAAGATCAGAGTACCTGTACCAGGCTTAAAGCTGAAGCTTTAACCTACAATATCAACTAATATTCTACTTAATGGCACTAATCAAATAACTGACCAACACTGACACAGATAAGTAAGAAAACAAAAAATTATGGAAGTAGGCTGTTTGGTGCTTGTACAAGCTGCAAAAATGTCAGAGGGACCTTGTTTCTTTTATCTTCTAATTGCAATTTAGCTTTGGCTTTCATCCATAAGATGATGGTAGCCTCTGCACTCCTAGTAATCAAAACCATTTCTGATATGATACGAATCTGATCTGATAAGAATCATGGAGTAGGGCAAAGGGCCAAATGAGATGCCAGGTGAATTTGTGGATTATTTATAAACCTTTCTGGCAATCTCACGCAGTGTATTTCTCTTATATCACATTGGCTAAACTTGTCATATAACTACAGAAACACAAAAGTATATGCTGTAAGATTCCATTTATACAAGATAAAACTAATATATAGTGACAGAAACAGATCTGGGTTTCTTGCTGGCAGGTTAAGAAGGCAGGTAAAGGACTATGTGGACCCTTTTGAGGAAGATGAAGAAATCTGTATCTTGTTGATATATGTCTGTAAGAACCCCTCAAATTGTACATTTCAGATGGACATATTTTATCTTTTCCTCAATAATGTTGATATGGAAAAAATAAGAATGGATGAAGGTAGGAGAAATGAAATTCTGGGCAAAAGAATTTGTTATCATGGAAAAGCATGAGTTTTAGAATCCTATAGGCCTGGGTACAAACCTGCCACCAGAACTTACTAGATTTGGAACTTCAAAGAAGTTATTTCACACTGTGGTTTTCAGTTTAACCATCTCTTAACACATGGAAAATAATCTAATAGTGTTGTTTAAAACCTAAGTCAGGGCCGTGACTGGTTTGGCTCAGTGGATGGAGTGTCAGCCTGTGGACTGAACAGTCCCGGATTCGATTCCGATCAGGGGCATGTACCTTGGTTGTGGGCACATCCACAGTGGGGGTGTGCAGGAGACAGCTGATCCATGTTTCTCTCTCATTGATGTTTCTGACTCTCTATCCCTCTTCCTTCCTTTCTGTAAAAAATCAATGAAATATATTTAAAAAAAAAAACTTAAGTCAGAACATATCTAAACTAATAAAAGCAGAATAGTAAAATTAACCGTTTTTCCGGGATGCCCACAGCCAATCAGAATGGCTGTATGCAAATTAGCCCAGCCAACGTGGCGGCCGCCACTCACGGACCTGAGTAAACGTTTAGGCAGAGTCCGTTGCAGCAGGAGCGAGAGCGAAACTACCAGCTCGCTGGCTCCTTAGCCTTTGGCCTGAAGTAAAAACGCATATTTGCAACAATTAAGTGTAACAATTGTTTCATTATAGAAGCCAGGAGGTGAGGCAGAGGCTTCGTTAGTAAAAGGCCTCGCCTTAAAGGAACAGCATCAATTATAGGAAACCTGCGTCCAGCCAGCCTTGCTAGGACGTTGGGCAATGGGAGCTGTGGGCAGCTTTAAAGCCCCTCACCCAGGCTGGTCAGGCACGCCAGCAGGTGGACATCCCCCAAGGGGTCCCAGACTGCGAGAGGGCACAGGCCGGGCTGAGGGACCTCCCGAGTGCACAGAGCGGCTGCAGGGCGGGACAGCGCAGGACCCAGGACCTGTGAGTGGGAAAGAGGCGGCAGGATTGGAGGGCATCGAGGAGCGGCAAAGAGGCGGCAGGGGGTCAGTGGCCTGCTTGGTGGGCTTCCCAGGCCCCTTGCAGGGCACCAGGGAGTGGGAAAGCAAGGTGGCGGGCTGGGGAGTGGGAAAGAGGCAGCGGGCGGTCTCGGCCTGCTTGGCAGCTGCCCAGGCCCTTTGCGGGGCACCGGGGAGCGGGAAAGCAAGGCTGCAGGGGCCAGGGGCCTGCTTGGCAGCTCCCAGACCCCTTGGCGGCACCGGGAAGTGGGAAAGGAAGGCAGCAGGGGACCGGTGAGTGGGAAAAAGTCAGTGGCCTGCTTGGCGGCTCCCCAGGCCCTTTGGG